>JAOSBO010000005.1:29140946-29169011 GCA_027563915.1 Erythroxylum rotundifolium
TTATTAAACGGGTGGCAACAGCTTATTGGAGTGTGGAAATATCACATTTTAAATTGAAACGCGTCTCATTTTCTTTTTAACTGTTATAGTTGAGCATCTAAATCTGTTGAACTGCCCTCTGACATCTGTTGGTTGCCGAAACTTGTGCGTTGGCTATTTCCATCTCTCCTCTGTTGTATTCGGATTTGTGTTTTTTAAACAATAGAATATAAAAAGAAACTACGACACCAAAGTAATGACACGCCACAGCATACGTTATATCATAATTTCATTAGCTGTGCAGGCTAAAGGTGCTTGCTTTGATGCCTTGAAACTGAACCATAGGAACTACAGCATACCCCTAATTAATTACGTTTGATATTTATTGTTCATTTTACTGCAATCCTCGTGTATTATCTTCTATCTTTATAGCTTTTGATTTATGTGATTTCTCACACTAATTTGAGATATATTCATTTACCTTTATATCCACGTAGTTTCTTCAATAAACAAATGAGATTGACTTCAACAAAAAAATGACTTAATTGTAAAGGAAATCTTGAATTTTAACCAATTTTACTATATTAGTTTGAATTTTAAAAAATGACTTTATAATATTTAAACTTTTAATTTGTTGCAAAATTAGGTACAGCCGTTAGAAGGCGTGTCCAATATTTTTTGTCATTGTGTGACACAAGTAACAGAATTTTCACGTATAAAATTCATTTTTAATTTTTAAAATAATAATTTTTTAAATCCCTAAAATTAACACCATCGTAATCCTTAAATTTGGAAGAACGGTGTTGTTTGGCCCTCTATAGTTGATTTTAGTTTCTGGCACTCCAGCAAGAAGCATAAAGCTCCACAGAGCCCTCCATTTCTTCATTTACACTCCATTGCAGTGTTAGTTTCGTGGTTTAGATCCATAATATTTCCGTCTTCCTCTATTGATCACCCCACAGCTTCATCAGTGATTTAAGTGAATTGGGGCTAAAGTGAAAGAAATTTAATATTCAAGGTGTTCAAGGCAATACAATGATGTAGGCATCTTGGTTACGTACTGTTACAACCAATGGAGGTAGCTCCGTGGGCTGATTTACCATTTGGACACAAGTCTTAAGTCTCAAAGCGGCTGTATTCCCATGGTTTGTGATAAAGAACAGACTAAGAACCAAAAATAGGTGGTTTGGGAGGTTTGATCCTTTATGTGTACCATTTAAACAATTGAATGAAAGCAGAAACTATTTGTTCTTTGAACGTAGCTATAGTAAATCTGTGTGGAGCAGAATTTTGAATATGATACAACTTCCAAGCATCAATTTTGTATGGCATGACTAAAATTGATGGACTTGTTTGAGAAAAAAATTTTAAAATACCTCTCACCCGATAGTCTTCTCTCTGTCTCCACTCTCCAGCCGGCCTCTCTGTCTCCAGTCGGCGTGTCACTATGCCCAGCCCAGTCTGGCTGACCACCGCTGCCCCGTTAATCGTTGACTACCGCCCGCCATCGCACCACCCCTATCCACCGTAGATAACACATTAATTAATAAAAACATAAGATGACATGATATAAATCTGTTTTAGAGAAAGCGATGAATATGGAAAAGGCATACGCATGAAGAAAGAGCCGGCAGTGATTGTGAGAAAAATAAGGCAACAGCCAGTGATGAAAAAATTAGGTGATAGGCTAGTTTCAAACACAACAGAAAAGGGATGACCGTAAGCTTGGGGCGCTTAGATTTAGAAGAATCAAGTCCCTCCTCCGTCGTCGGGAAGAACAAAAATGCAAAAGATAGAGGAACTGAAAAGTATTAATGGAGGGAATGAAAAACTAGTTCATTATTTCCTTTTTACTGATGGGATAAGTGACAAACTCTATACGAAGCTGTCTACCATAAATGTCTACTAAATAAAGCTATCTCCCATAAATGTCTTTTTGATTGGTAATCAGCTGATTGTATTAGCTGTTAGCTGATAGCTGATAGCCGATTTTATTAGTTCATTTAACCAGCGAATTGTATTAGCTGTTTGTTAGAGATTATTGGTAAAATTAGTTGTTTAGTATTAGTTGTTTATATGTAAAATGACGAATGCGGACTTTAACAAAAAATGTAAGAATATGAATATTATATATCTTAGTATTTTGTTGAATATTATGATAAGATTTTAGATTTTAGATATTTAATTATACACAATTATGTTTATAACTCTAATAAAAACATAGAACATATAATAATAATAATAATAATAATAATAATAATAATTGGTTACAATTACACTATTCCAACAAAATTATATAAATACTTTTAATTATCGATATGTTGATTAATTACTTAATTTAAAATTATTTGATCTCTTAATTTACAATGAGTAATATAATTAACTTGTGAATATTATTAAAAAATTATATAAAATTTTGTTGTAATATTTTTTTATTTAACCAAAGAATTATTAAATAATTAAATAATATTAGAAAATGAGTAAAAGAATTTGTGAATATTAAATAATCAACTACTAGTCCTTTCTGATCTCGACGAAACTCACCACAACAACTACTCTCTTCTTCTTGCTCTTTCTTCACTACTTCACAGTAACTCACCCACCTCTCATAACAACTGCTTTCTTCTTCTTGCTCTTTCTTCATTACTTCACAGTAACTCACCCACCTCTCAGTACTTGCTTCTCTTTCCTTACTCCTCATAGCAGACCTCAAAAGCAAGCAGGAAGTAAGAAGCAGGAAGCAGCGGGCTGCCCTCGTTTGAGGTTGCAGTTGTTGTTGTGGCTGTGTTGCTCAAGAGGCCTTGGAGAGTTGTGGATGTATCTACAATGGATGTTTTGAAGAGAAAAGCAACTTCATTGACTGCTTGATCATCATGCAAGTCTCTATCATGTACAACGTGTTTTGGGTGTCGAGAAAACGAAGGGCACAATCGTCAACCAAGCAAATATAAAGAGTTGATTGTTGGAAACGCTACCTCTCCTAAGCTTTTTAAAAATCAGTTGATTGTGTTAGCCTAAAAATAGCTTGTCAATAAAGTCAACTAGCCAGCTATTTTTTAGCTTATTAGCCAGTAACCAAATGAGGCCATAAACATCACTTTTTTTAAGGTCAGCACAAAATGCTAGTGGAAAGAGAGACACAGAAGTTGGAGCACTAAGAGTAGAGATCAGTAGGAACTTGGAAAAAAGAGAGACAAAGAGTACTTGACAACAATTATAAAAAAAACATTGTTGTTTGTATCATAAACAAAATGACAAATTGCGAATTTCAAGTTGGATGAATTAAGAAAATTTTAAATTGATTTTTAAAAATTTCATAATTTTATTTTTTAATATTTAAAATAAATTGTTATTATTTTAAATTTCTATTATTATAATTTTTGAGACATCATTAATGTAAAAATAAAATTTACAGTACAAAATATTAAAGATTATTTTGCAATTTTAAAAAATTCTGGATTGTTTTATAAATTTTAAAAATTATCTAAAAGGTTACCCGATATTAATTGGTATTGATATAGTACCATACCAAAACTAAATCCAGTACCAATACTGATATGATATTCATAAAATTGAGCATGGGACGTTAAATACTATCATTAGATGTACCAAAACAGGTCAAAGGAATAACATCCTCATTAAGACTTCATTTTGGATGGTAATCTGTTACATTTGGAGAGATAGGAATATAAGACTCTATAAGATTGAGGAGCAGCATTAGTAGGAACTTGCCAAGCAAATTGTCAACATGATTAGAGCAGTTATGATAGCAAATGAAAAGCAATGCACAATTAGCCCAGATCCTAGAGCAATGTGGTTAATTTGATGTATATATTGTATTTTGTTGTACACACTAATTAGTATAGCCTCTTTTGTCTGTAATTGTATGATCCTTGTTTAGGATAGTGTATTAGCTTTTGCAATAATTTAATATATATTATTAAAAAAAGATTTTGTCCATTAAAATTGTGGTGAAAAATTTTGTATTTAGCCAAAATATTTTATCTGTAGTACTTCTCCTTAAGTGATCTTAGCACGTTCGAGAGGTATCATAACTCCACTTATTATTGGCTGATTACAAGAGAAAAAAATTAAAAGAGCTTTGAGGGAGATGAAGAGTTGAAGGGCATTAAGACCTGATGTGATACCTATAGAGGTGTGAGAAAGCTTAGGTAAAAGGGTTTTTCTTGGCTAGCCAAGTTTTTTAATGTGCTCCTCAAGCCACCCCAAAAGTTGGATGAGTGGAGACTTAGTACATTGATTCCTCTATAATAAAGGGAATATCCAAAGCTATAATAATTATAGAAGCATCAAACTACTTAGTCACACTATGAAGTTATAGGAGAGGATGAATGAGAAAAGAGTGAGAAACGTACACCTACGCGAAGAATTAATTTGGTTTTATGTTAGAAAGGTCTACGACAGAAGCTATACATATCCTTAAAAGATTAATGAAATATTACCAGGAAAGACAACAAGACCTGCGTATGGTTTTCATTAACTTAGAAAAGTCCTATGATAAGATAGCCAAGAAAATCATATGGAGGTGTTTAGAATTAAAAGGGAGTTCTTATGACCTATATACTAGTTATTAGGAATATATATAAAGGTGTTAAGACTAAAGTAAGGATGACATAGAGAGATACAAAGCTATCGATATTGAAATACACCAAGGCTCTTTGTTGAGCCCATTCCTATTTGTGTTAGTGATGGATGAGCTCACCAAGAATGTTTTAAGGGATGCGCCTTAGTGTATGTTGTTTGCTAATGGCATTATTTTGGTTGATGATACAAGAACGAGTGTCAATGTTAAGCTAGAACTTTGGAGGAATACACTATAGTACATAGAGTGTAACTTTTCGAGCTATAGGGTGACATTTGATGTATAAATATTGGTTTAGAAGTTATATCATAGAAAGAGTGTTTTAAGTACCTGGGATCCTTCATCAAAAGTAATAGCGAGGTTAAATATAATTCATCTTATTAAATCAGGTGACATAAATAGAGGAGTGCATTGGGAGTTTTATGTCTCAATAAGATACCACTCATGTTTAAAGGTAAATTATACCATTTAGCAATTAGGTCACCCATGCTTTATAAGATAGAGTGTTGGCACATCAAACAAGTGTATAGTCAAAAATTAATGGTGACAGAGATGAGAATGCTCCATTAGAAGAGATAAGGTAAGAATATAGTTGAAAGAGATAAATTAAGGGTGGCTAACATAGATTGAAAATTAAGAGAGACAAGACTTAGGTGGTTTAAACATATTAAGAGGAGACATCTTGATGCCCTAGTGAAAAGATGCGAGAAAATTGTACTTAGGGACTATAAGAGAAAAAGAGGAAGACTTAAGAAGAATTATGAGGAGGTGATTAGGAATGACATGATTTTGTTGGAGCTTATCGAGGACTTGACCCTTAATAGGAAACTTTGTGAACTAGGATACGGGTAAAACATACCATATAAAAAGGTCCTTCTCTTTTTCATAGGTCAGTTAATTTTTTTCGAGTCTTGTGTTTCGTATTTAGCCTAAACATTTTATTTATAGTACTTCCCTCTTAGTTATTTAACCTAAACTTTTCCTTACTTAGTCTAAACTTTTTTCAGTTGCTTATTTTTATTTTTATGTTTGTATTCTTTCTTTTTTGTTTATTTATTTACTTATTTTATCATTTATTTGTATTCTTTACCTTTTATTCTTTATTCTTTATTCTTTATTATTTATTAATTATTATTTTATGTATTTATTTTTACATATTTATTTATTTATTATTGTTATTATTATTATTATTCTTTCTATATATTTTTATTAATTATTAGTTTTATTTATTTTTATATAATTATATTATTTTTATTTTTATTTGTTTACCTTTTATTTTCATATAGAATTACTTTATTCTTATTCTTATTTTATTGTTATTTTTATGCAGTTATTGGTGTATATTTTTTGGCTTTATTTTATACAAACAGTTCTTAAAAAACCTTTTTTTCTTTTCCATTTTTCCTGAGGGTCTATCAAAAAAGTCTCTTTGTTAGTTAGGGGAGAGGTTGTGTACTTTTGGCCATTCCTGCGTCTTAGTAAGGCTTCTACTAGGATATTGTTGTCATTGTCTTTGTTCTTATTGTTGTAGTTCAAAGTTTTATGCTCAAACAAAAAGCAAGGATATCTTGGTTAAAAGAAGGTGAGTGGAACAAAAAGCTTTTTCATAACTCTATAGTTGAACGGAAGAACTACAATAGAATGTGATCACTTTTTAATTATGATGGAAGGGTTATTTTGACAGAAGGAACTCGAATGGGAAGTTTACAAACAATTTTTTTTAAAAGTTCTAAGGGCCCCTTACTGGTTACAACTTCACTATTAGAAGTCTATTCTTAGTCGTCAACAATCAATTCACTTAGGAAGATTTGTTACTTCTTGATAAGCCATTCATTTCTTATGAGGTGAAGAGTGTTGTGTTTGAACTAGGTTCTTTTAAAGCCCTTGTACTAGATGGCCTCAATGGACACTTCTACCAGAAAAAATGGCCTATTATTAGGAACATAGTCACAAAGGTAGTGCTAGAATTTTTTGTAAAAGGAAAAATTCTAGAAAATTTCAAAAAACTTTCATAAGCTTTAAGCTAGTGTCCCAATCCTTAGAGGATAGAGGGTTATAGACTTATTACCCGTTATAATTTCATCTGTAATATTATCTCCAAGCTTTTAGCTAATAGATTGAAGATAGTCTTTAAGTTAGTAATTGGAGAGACTTAACGCGCTTTCCTAAAGGGAAAGAAAATTGGGGATAATGTTGGGATCACTTAAGAGCTAATCAAAGGGTAATCAAGGCTTAGTGCTCCCAAGAATTGTGTTACTAAAGTGTATTTCCATAAAGAATATGATATTAAAAGTTGGGATTTTATATTTAAGCTTTTAGACACCCTTAGAAATTTTCAAGAAGTGATTGAAATTATGTATCACAACACCTTCTTTTACAACACTTGTGATGAGGACCCAATTACACTATTTATATGGGGGAAATGTCTAAGAAAAAGGGACCCCATCTCCCACTACATCTTCATTCTATGTATGGAAGCCCTTAATAGGTTGATCAAACACTCTGTACATTAGGATATAGGTTTCAAATTTCATAAGAACTATAGCAAGCTTGGTTTGTTTATCCTTGAGTTTTTTAGTGAATTACTGCTTTTGTCAAAAACCAGTGAAAGATCAATGGAAATCTTAATAGTAGCTCTCTATACATTTCGAGATTGGACTAGTATGATTCTCAACTTAGACAAAAACCATTTAGGTTGATACCACCCAGCCATCTTAGGTTTGGCCATTAAGAACCCTCCCTTTACTTATCTTAGGTTTTTTATCCACTAAGAGTATCTAGTTCAATGAATGTCATCATCTTATGGAATAACTCTAATAAAAATTTGAGAGTTGGAGCAACAAAGGTCTTTCCCTTGTAATGGAGACTGATCTTTATTAAAACTATACTAAACTCTATGCATATCCATTGGACTTCCAAATTATTCATAGTTAAAGAAGTAATTAAAGCATTGGAGAAAGTTATGGGGAATTTTTCATGAAAGGGTATAGACAATATGAAAGGTTTGGCAAAGGTAAAATGGTGATGTTTTGTAAACCTAAATTTGAAGGGGGGTTAGCAATCAATCTAATTGACTAGTGCAATAAAATGTTAATAGTGAAGAAGCTTTGGAGAATCATAAAGAATAATAATGCACTATGGATCAATTGAATCAATTATTATTTCTTGAAACAAAGGAATCTATAGGAAGGTAAATGTAGGCCTTGTATATCATGAGGGCTCTAATAACTTATGAAACTCAAAGATCTCCTTATCATCAAATTCAAATGTGAGATGGGTAATGGGAACTACTTCCTTCTACTTTGATAATTAGAGTAACATTGATCCAATCCACTCCTTAAATCTAATCTAAACTATGAGACTTTTATACCTTACTAACTCTAAAGTTGATGTTTAGGTCAATGGAAACATATGGGCTAACATTACACAATAATACCAACAAGCAATCCTTTATTACACTCCCAATCAAAATTAGAGTGACAAGTATATACAGTTGGAGGACCCTTTAGGTAAATTCTCTAATAAGTTAGGTTTATAATAACTAAGAGGTTCAAGTGAAAGAAAGGAATAACATAAGGTGGTGTGATATGTTAACCTGAACCTTATAACATCTATCGTTCTTTGGCTAATTACAAAATAGAAGCTACCTATTTAGGATAGGTTGTGATTTCTAAATCTAGAGAGATGCTGTCTAATATGTAAATGTGTTCCTTCAATAACTAATCACTTGTTCTTTGAATGATCATTCTTGACAGGAATATAGAGAAAAATCTAAGATCTAAGTCAAACTAATATGTGTTTCTTAAGATTATAGGCTTGTTTAAAATGGATATTGGAAAATAGGGATAAAACTAAAAGTGATTGGATGTTATACCTATTAAGCTTAGGCATATTTATCCAAAGTATATCGAAGGAGAGAACCTTGAGATGTTTTAAAGGAATGAAAATCCAGAGGGAGCCCATTGTAAAACAATGTTAATTAGAAATAAGGAAACAACTAATTCTTAATGCAAATACAAAGAAATTCCAAACATGCATTATAAGAGCCTGAAATTTCTAGGCTTTCCAAAGTATAAAATACTTTATGTAAGATTATTCCGATAATTGATGATTGCTAATAAAAATAGATGAAGGAAGTGACTTGTAATGAAGGTAAGGGAGACACATCTATAGATTGTAGGCTCTATAACTTAGAATATCCCTATGGAACATCTTAATACTTGAAACATACAACTAGACATAGTGAGTGTGTTAATTAGTAGATATGCCACCCTTCTCGATAGATCAGGTAGAAGCCATATGCATGGGTTATAGTAATATATGTTATCTTTACTGGTTTACTTGTAAAATTAGCATTAGCCCATCTTTTGAGAAAAGGGTTAGTTATACATTTATAAATGGTACCACCTTCATTATAAGCTAAACGTTTTTATTAATTTAGTAATACAAATTTTACCTTCTAAAAAAATTCTATAATTTTCACTTGCTTTTATCTCTCTACATGTATCTGTTTGTATATAAAAATAGTAGGTTCAGCCTATGGCCAATTATTACCTCAAACAAGCATGGTATGAAGAATCAATGTTAGAAAAACAAAGTGTTGATAGAAATGAAGTCCATAAGATATGTTGGTTCAAGGTATGTGCTTATATCAACTTGGATTAATTAAACAAATACAACATATTATGTTTTGGTAAAGGATCTTGCCCACGAATACCATTTTTTTTAAAAATTACTTGGTGATAAAGATATTGATAATTAGGTTTATCTTAAATGTAAACTCAAAATCTTTGAATTTTTTAAATGTTTTTTTATTAATTGCTTAGAGTGATAAGATTATTTATATAGATGCAAATAAAAATAAATTATCTTTATAATTTTTAATATAAAGAAAACATTTTCAATTATCTAATATAACTATTCCATTTTAATCTTTTTATTATGTTATTTTAAGCTTTTCAAGCTAGTTTAAGTTTATATAATGTCTTCTTTATTTTCAATAATTTATTTTATTAATCTTTAATAACATACCATATTGGTTGTTCAATGTAAACCTCTTATTTTAAATGGACACTACAAAAAGCGGACTTGATATGAGAAATATTTAATAAATAAGTTGTTTCTAAGCTAGTAATAGGTGAAAATACACTTTATAGTAAACATCTTACTTTTTCTTGTACTTTTCAATAACAAACTTTGCCTTGTAACTTGCCACTTCATCTTTGATATTCTTTTTGATCTTAAATACCCATCTAACTTTAATGGCATGATGATCACTTAGAAATGAAACTAGCTCCCATATTTCATTGCTTTTAATAGATTGAATTTTCTTAGTAATTACATGAATCCACTTATCATTTTTGTTAGCTTCTATAAAATTTAGAGATTCCAATATTTGTAAGTTAAAAAAAAACAAGATTATTATAACATTTGTCAATTCTTCAATATCCTTAAGGTCCCACACTTATTGGTAAAAATGTGGGTGTGAATAATTAGGTAGTGAGGTTGGTAAAGTTGAATCATTTTTGACTTCTTGAGCAAACTCCTTTTCTCATCCATCTTCAAAACATATAATAAAATCATAAGATTCCTCTATTTTATGGCTTTGATACTATGATGCTTCTTCTTCAAATTCAAGTATACTATTAACATTATTTCTATTGCTTAGATTAGACAACTTGTAATCTTTTGAAGTTTCATCATATATGAAAAAAACAATATTCTTACTTTGATTATTAAGTTTGGACATTTCTTACTCTTGAACATGCACATATGCATTAGAAATAAACATTCTCAATTCGGATATAGAAGGCTTCACTTTATGTTTCTTATGGAGTGACATTTTCAAGCTCTTTATTGGACTATAATTTGAAAGATAAGGCATATATGCAACTATTTTAACCTAAAAATCCTTAGATTTAATTTTTGTTGATAATATGATTCTCACCATATTTAACATTATTTAGTTATTTCTTTTTGCTACTCTATTCTATTAGGGAGATATAAGAACTATAAAAGGATGACAAATCTCATTTAACTCATAAAAGTTCTTAGAACATTAGAATTATATTTTCCACTTCAATCAATTCTTAAAGATTTATTTTCAAAATTAATTTATTTTTAATTAAAGTTTCAAACTTTTTAAACATACCAAAAACTTTATATTTTTACTTCAAAATTTTCATCTATAATCATTAATGAAGAGAATAAAGTAAGAGATTTTACCAAAAGTTGGAGAGTTAATAGGATAAAAAATATCTAAATGAACAAGTTGGAGTAGCTTAGTAGTTGTTCAAATTATTCTTTTAGAAAGATTTTCCTTGAATAATTTCCAAAAAAAAAAGTATTACATAATTGTTCAAAATGATCTACACATGAAATGTGTCTCACCATCTTCTTCTCTTCCAAAGCTCTGAATCCTTTATTTTTTTATTTAAAACTACAGATTTAATTAAAGAAACTGTAGCAAATAAAAGTAGTAAAGATAGTTAGACTATAAAGGGATAGATTTTGGGCAATGCCTATAGCAGAAGCAAGATCCCATCATCAGTTCCAGCTTAGACATATTTTGGGGGTCATCTGAGTAGAAAAATTCTAAGCAAAATTATTTATCCTTATTTTAGTTTCTAGTTCGTGGGTAGCAATGAAGAGATGATGAAACCTCAATTCAATTAATCAAAAGCTCTTGAAGAGTTCATGGGCAATATGAAATTGTCTCCAATGTTACTACCTAGAACAAAAGCACTTTGAGTTATGTTAATTATTTTAGGCAGATTGTTCTTCATTTTATTGACAAGTTCTTATCTATAATTTTATATAAAAAATTACAACATGCAATGGGTTTGTAATCATTTAGGAAGGAGCGGTTTGGGGTTTTAGGGATGAGAAAACTTAGGTTTTGTTGACCTTAGTTAGAATGCTTCCATTTCTAAAGAACTCCTTTACTACTTTAATCACTACTGATCCAATTTATTCCTAAGTGCTTTGATAAAATTATGCATGGAAGCCATCTGGACGAGGTGCCTTATTTGGATGGAAGTAGAACAATGTGGAATTGATTTCCTTAAAAGTTACTTCATTGATTAGTGTTAAGTGAGATTGGATGGGATAAGATTCAGACAATGCATTATTTGTATTGACTGGTAGAGGAGTAACCTTTTTTAAGGTTCCAATTGATTTCCTGAAGTGCTCATATTTGAGATCCTTGAGATCTTATTGCTTAGTAATAACCTACGTTCCTTATTGAGAATGGGCACTGCCTTGTTCTTTTTTTTAACACAATTGACATTATGGTAGAATTTCGAGTTTCTTTCTCCATCCCCTAATAATTGGATTTGCTTTTTGTTTAAGTTTAGAGTTATAGTTCTTTAAGGTGGTAAGATAATTCCTTATATCATTAGATTCTTTATCCTTCAGTGACTTATCAGTTAGATATAGAGAAAACCGCTCTTAAAATCAACTAAGGGCATTAAGATAATCTCTTCTTTGCATTGATAAGAGATCTTTTTAAATTATTATCCTCAAACTTCTGCTTGAAAAATTAAGCTTTTGTTTTAGTGGCTTTAAAACCAGGGCCTTTGGAATTAACATTTATGAATCTGGGGTGGTTTAGGAGGGAGCTAAAAAACAATGATATGGAGTTCCTTCTCACCATGAATTATTTAGTGGTAATATGGATTAAGGAGTTGTTAGAGGTGAGATGATTTCCAAAATTTGCAAAGATAAGGGTGTAAGAAGAGTTCTTAGGGTTAATTCTCAATTTGAGCCTATTGCCTTAGACTTCTCATGGGGATACATTATAATTGAAATCTCTAGCTAACATCCAGAGGGTAGAGCTGAAGGTCAATAATTTAAAGTCTTTTCATAACTATTTATAGTGAAACGCACAGTTATAAACATAGATCACTATAATGAATAATGGGGAATTAAACTATTTGTATAAAAATTCATAATTTAAACTAGTCTAAAAAGCACCAGTTGGCTAAATACAAGATTACAAGGTCAATTGACAATAAGATCCTTCCATTGTAACTAGCTTCATAGTTACTTATAATGGACTATCCTTTGTTTGAAAAACCAAAGTCCTTTCTTAAAATATTTTTTTAAACTTTAGTTTCTATAAGACTAAAAAAAGTAGGCTTATTAAAGCTTATGAAGTCCTTAAGGGTTGTTTGTTTATTAAGGTTATACAAGCCTCTTACATCCCAAGCTATTAGATTCATGGTTTTGAGGAAGAATGACTTTTTTCTTCATACTTTCCCTTAAGGTTTTGTTTTTAACATTGTTTAGGTTAGGTGAGTTGTTAAATATCTTAAAAGGATAGGCAATTACCTTACCCTTATGCTAGGGGCTAAGCAAGAGGTCATCTAAGTTCAATTTGAGGTTAGGTGTAGGTTTTCCATTGTCCAGTATTTTAGTGTTACTAACTTCAACCTCATATGGGAGTGCTTTGTTTGTATAAAAATTCATAATTTAAACTAGTCTAAGAAGGACCAATAAGCTAGATACAAGATTATAAGGTCAATTGACACAAAGATCCTTCCATTGTAACGAGCTTCATGGTTACTTATAATGGACCATGAGCTTCATGGTTACTTATAATGGACCATCCTTTGTTTGAAAAACCAAAGTCCTTTCTTGAAGGAATTTTTTTTACTTTGGTTTCTATAAGACGAAAAAAAGTACTCTTATTAAAGTTTATAAAGTCCTCAAGGGCTGTTTGTTTATTAAAGCTATTCAAGCCTCTTACATCCTAAGCTAGTAGAATGTTTAAAAGGAAGAATGGATTTTTTCTTCCTAGTTTTCCTTGAGGATTTACGTTTAATATTGCTTTGGTTAGGTGAGTAGTCAAGTACCTTAGAAGGACAGACAATTACCTTACTCTTATGCTAGGGGCTAGGCAGGGGTAATCTGAGTTCATTTTGACATTTGGTATAGGTTTTCCATTGTCCAGTATTCTAGTGTTACTAACTTCAGCCTTAGATGGGAGTTCTTTGTTTGCATCATGAGATTGAGGTTATAAACTTTTCATGCTTATGGAAGCCCCCATTGGTGCCTTGTCTTTAAGTTAAGTAATATTAGTAATGGGTAGTGTCACCACCTCTTGCCTCTTGCGTTCCTTCTTGGTGGCAACTATTAGTTGTCTAGGTGTCTTTCTCCTTTACTCGATAGACAATCCCCTATTCTTTTATCTTTAGTTTCCATACACTAGAAACTTCCATAATATCCATATTACCTTCCTCATTGAGCCTTATTATATTTATTTTTCCGGTAACTCCTATTTCAAATAGGAGTGCTTTGATTGTATCATTAGGCTGATATTCTACACGTCATGCTTTAGGAAGCCCCATTGGTTTCTTGTCTCTAACTTGAGTAAAATCAGTCACGGGTAATGTCACTTCTCTTATGTTCCTTCTTAGTGGAAACTATCAAGTGTCTGGGTGTTTTACTCTTTTATTCATTAGACCATTACTAGCTATTTTTTTCTTTGGTTTCCATACATAGTGAACTTCCACAAAATCCCCTTCTATTTTCCTTTTTCATTGAGCCTTAGAATATTTATATTTTTTGGTAACTCTTTATTTAGATCAACCTTTATATGGACTTAAGAAAAACCAATCCTTAATAAGGTGGTATTTTCATTGAGGCTTAAAGTTTTACCCACGGCACTAGCTATGTAAGTTAATACTTCACTAGCCTAATGTTCTAAAGGAACTTTATCTATATTTACCCACATTCAAATACTTTTGAGTTTTGTTCTAAACAGCCTGAAGTTGGCTCTCCATTTTTTGACAAATATAAGCCTACCCCTGATATACTAGGGACCTTGATCTAAGATCTTCTGTATAGTGTCCTTATAGATAAATATGAAAAAAAATGTCTTCGCTAAACATAATTTTCTCTATGCCCCTTCTATTCCAATTTTATTAGCCTATCAGTGCATCATTAGGTAAGCAAGACATTTATCAAGGATGTACCCAACAAGAGAGGCCTACCATTTTCTATCCCCTATCTAAAGGCTTTTAAGTGGTGGTGAAATAGAAGCGTTGGGGTCTGTAATAACAATCTAACAAATTTTCTTGAAATAATTTGATTCTCTAACCATATTACTCTAAGAGGCTTTATAATTTGAAACTTGGTTGTTTGTTTGGTAGTGGTAATTTTTGCATTTGGTTTAGAGGCTAAAAGGGGTAGAAGGAAATAGTCGAGTTTAAGGATGGAGTTTGTCATTGGAGGAAGAATGACATGGGAAGGCAAGGGTTCCAAAGAGCTGACTAACGTGCTGGAGGTAAGGTTGTTCATTGCCATTAATTGTAGAAAATGATCAAAGGTAGAGAGTGAGAAAAGCAACAAAGATGTACGAGGATAAAAATGGAAACAAGGTTAGTAAGGGAGATTTAGGAGCTAGGTCATTTCGAGAGAAGGCATACTCTTTCTATCTAACCCATAATGTCGTTCTTTGACTTTTTTTTAAGTCCTTAAAAAATTAAATGCCCATATCTCATATGTCATATAAACAAAGGATCAGTGACATCAATCTTCAAACATATGAGTTTCGTAGCATGCAAGTTCAAATAAACAACTCCATATTGTTGGTCATAGTCATTTTGATAATAAGATTAATATCATAATCTCAAAGTCAATCTATATGGTCCTTCATATGAATTTGACATCATCTTAATAGTTAACCAATGCCTAAAATATCATTTTTTCTAGTTTTGGAATAAAGTAACCAATAGGAATGCAGAATGATATGTCTTCTACTCTTAATATTTAGTCCCTTATACCTAGTTTATTCCCATATATACTTATTATTTTTTTATTTTAATTTAGAATGCAACTAGAAATGATAAGAGAAAAATGAAGATAACTAGAAAATTTTGAACAATTTCAACACTGATTCTTAAACTAATTTAAACTTTCTCATCTTAACTTTGATTAATATGATTTATGATGATACAGGAATCTTAGAAAGAGATCTAAAAGTTTCATATTTTAAGTTTTAAGAGAAAATGAATAAATATAGGTAAAAATAGGAATCAATTGAAAATGTAAGTTTTAGAATTTATATTACTATATAGAAAGTTTTACAAAGAGATAATGAATTTAAAGACTAGGATACAACTATATTCATTATGGAAATTGGACTTGTAAATACTTTAGAAGATAGAAACCTACTTTTTCTAACTAATTTTTGCGTTAGGTTTTGAGGAGGCAACTAACTCTCTTATTCTTATTCTCTTTTCTCTTATATATAACCCTATATGGCTCTTCTACACCTAGTCAAAGAAAGCTATTAATTCAAGATGTAATAAACCATAAAATTTGATTTGTTCTTATTGTTCGATCTACACTTTGAGTATCAACTATTATCTGAATTCAATTTTTATGATTATGTTGATTAATTTTTAGGAAGGCATACTATTATATTATTTTTTAGAATCTATTACTAGATTAGATATCAAATACCAGATTATTTAACTCTTCTAATTTATAAAGTAGGTAAACTTTAACGTATTGCTACAAAAAGGTTTTTAGATCCTAGAAAGAATAACTGAATAAATTAGATGCAAACACATGAATTATGTTGTTTCATTTCATTGATTTTTTATGATTTTTAAAGCTGTAACTCTTTTAAATCTTCATGGATATAACTTGGGTTGTTTAGTAGTTATTGTTAATTGGATCGTGTTTGTTTCTGACTAAATATGATTAAAGAGATAAATGAATTCTAATGATAAACATCTAAAGTATGACTTGATTTATTCTTGTGTTAATGATTGGTATATAATTTCTAAGGTTGTTGTCAACTCTTTTAAATCTTCATGGATATAACTTGGGTTGTTTAGTAGTTATTGTTAATTGGATCGTGTTTCTTTCTGACTAAATATGATTAAAGAGATAAATGAATTCTAATGATAAATATCTAAAGTATGAATTGATTTATTCTTGTGTTAATGACTGGTATATAATTTCTAAGGTTGCTGTCAACTTAGATCAAGTTGCATTTTCCATTCATTTCTTTATATTTTAATTCACATTATTTCTTGATTAATTATTTACAATTGCTTTGACTATAATAAAACCCACCTCCATTATTTTATTTTTTTATTTTAACGGCACAAAATTTATTCTAGATATTTTTTGTGGGGCCCATCTTAACTCTCACTATTATATATATTTTAAGGGTAAGTTTTTAATTTTTGGTGCAGGCAACAACATACCAAAAACATTAGAGAAAACCTTTTGATCATCTATTTTTGTCTTAATGAAGATTTCGCCTTTACCTTGATCTCTATCGTGGCAATATTACTAAACTATAAAATGCTATGGTAGCTCTTACACTATCAATAGTTTGTGGACTTTGATTTCGATAAAAAATGTAGACCTCCTAGACCTTCTGCTTCCTTCCCTCCCTATCCAACTTACCTTCCTTTCCTTTTCTTTGTCTCCATTCCTCCTAGCCTCACTCCATTCTACTATTTGTTTTTTTTTCCTACTGCTTAAGTAGGGATATTTGTAGGTTTATACTTTTCTTGTTCCTTGTAATTATCATTCATGGTAATGAAGTTTTGATCTATCTGAAACTTTACCTTGATCTATTTGAAACAATCTACCTCTTCCTTAAAATGTCAAAACTAGGCATAAAGTTAGAAGAGCTACAATAAAAACAAGTTCCCATCTGGTTAAATGATATATGCTTGATTGTTGATAGATTTAATCTATGACACTTAGTGATTAATGTTTCAAAATACTTAAGACATTCATTTTTGCTCATATTTTCTTTTAGGTACAATTTGGAAGCATAAGAACTAAAGTGGGTTGAAAGCACATTCTTTGAATCGTCTTCTTGAGATTCACACTCAAATGTCATTATGAGTAAGAAGGAGAAGGATTACAGTGAAGAGGAGATAATAAAATGCAAAAACATGAAGTGCTTATGTTGTAGTGTATGCTCAGGGCATGAATATCAAGTCACAACCATGAGCATTGCAAGTCACGACCATGACACAAGTTGTCATGGACGTAACTCAAGTGTACGACCACGACTCTTGTTGTCATGGCTGTGACTCATTTGCATGGGCGTGACTCAAGTTGTCATGCCCATGACTCTACATATGCACTTATAACTCAATATACACAGGTGTGACTTTTGTAACCTAGCATTGAAACCTAATTTTTAACTATAAATATAACATATTGATGGTGGAAAGAGTATGAATCGTTTAGAGGAGTGAGGCCTCAATTTTGGACAAAGAGAAGGGGCAAACCTTCCATCCTTTGGAGACCTATGGAGGGTTAGGCTTCTTGACATTGGTTTGGAGGTGATATTGATGCCAAAGAACTCAGTTCACCATTCTATCATTGTGTTTGTTGTTCTTTCTCTCTCTAGGAATTGTTTAGGTTATCCTGTGCTTATGGATTTAGGATTTTCATGTATAAAACCATTGCCAGAATCTTGAATATAATTCATAATTGTTGTGTTTGGATTTATTTGTTACAACTAATGGTGCTAAATCATTAGGGATAACGTAACCTTAGTTAAATGATCCAAGTTTATGTGGTTGTTGCCTTAATTAATTTGTTTTCCTAACTAGTAATGCGACTGTTCGATTAAATCTAGAGAGCTTGGTCTAGGTTGTTCGATAACTAGGTCTAGTTAAAGAACTTAATTTAATTAAACACTACTTAAGGTAAAATCAGGTTTAACAGAGCTTGTTGTTAACTTATGATTAATAGTTGCTACGAGAGGTATAAGAATAACAATTCAAGGAAATATGTTCAATTGTGTTAATTCAAGGAAATATGTTCAATTGTGTGTTAGTCGAGATTGAGTCGATGATCGAATCCCTTATGCATTAATCACTTTTCTCATTTTTTATTGTTTTCTTTAATTTGCTTCGTTAGTTTAATTTTACTTTTTTTTATTATTTAACCAAAACCCCCTAACATAAACACTGATTATTTTCATTACGAAAGTTTTACACACATTCTCTGTGGGATTGACACCTAAAGATCACAATTTTGTCACACAAGGAGGAAAGTATGGAGTCGAGTTAGTGACAATAAACAAAAACGCTGCTTGGAAGGCAACCCAAGAGAAGTTTATTTCTTTTCCTTTACATTTTCGAATTTGTTAGAATATGCATGTATTTTTCAAATTTTGTTTGTTTCTCACATGTTTTTATATTTTAAAACACACAGAGAGAGAGAGAATCAAACATGCAAACAAACAATTTCTCTTTCTATATTACTTATAGGTCTATACAGTCATGATTAGAGAGTGAATTGACTAGAACAATCCATAGCAAATTGAGCATGTACTTTTACCTTTGTGATTGGTCAATATGCATTTTCTTTAAAAGAGTGGTGATTAGTGGAAGACATAAGCCAGTGAAATTTTGAGCCTTTATAGATTAACACATTCATATCAGTCTTATTGTCTTTTGTTTATATGTGTGACCATGACATGTACATCCTGACTTTGCTTTGATTTTCTATTCAAGACCACATTTTTATCACATACATTAACATGGAAATGATATAGGCATTTTTTTTACAAGTTATATTAGCTAAATAGCCTACCTTTTGATATGAAATTTTCCTTTGTTAAGCCCCTTAAGCTTTATTAACTTTTTTTTTGTTAACCATATTACATGATTTAAACCTAACCAAATATCCTACCTAAGCCGTAAAGCTAGTGAATCATTTTTTAATTTTTGATGATTGTGGATGCACAAAAGTATAAGTGTGGGGGTGTGTGTATATATATAGGTTGGTTATAATTGTTATGATGTCATTTTATGTCTTATCAATGAAATTTCCATGTTAATGTGGCTTCTTTCGATTTTATTGAAAAAAGAGAGAAAAGAAAAAGAAAAGGCAAAAAAAGAAAAGAAAAGAAAAGAAAGAAAAATATGTTTAAATAAAAGTATCAAGGAGGAAATGCATATGTTTTGCAAAGTTACTCATTATTAGTCTTTTCTTCTAAAGTTGTATGGAAAGGATTAGTTAAGTATGATACGAATGAGGAAGATGTAATTCTTAAGTGTCACTCCTTATAGTTACAAATTGTTGTTTATGATCTACTTTTGTGGGTAATGTATGCTTCATATGGTCTATGGAGTGAAGGCTTGAATTTGAGCTATGAAATATAGTTTTTACATTCAACATAGTTGATGTGGATAATTGTGAGTGAATGTTTGTTTTTGTTCTTGATGTTATATCAAGTGTTTTTTCTTATTTCACTAGCTTTGATGGATTTTTCACTATATTACCTAAATACATCTCACCTTTATCCTTGCCTACATTACAACCTTAAAAAGTCCTTTGATTCAAGATTATGCATGTGTATCTTAGTGGTGGAGAAATGAAATGATATGCAAAGTTGTGGAATGTTATGATTATAAATAATGTTTAAAAGTACTTATGGATCTATTTTATTTAAATGCATTTTGTCCAAGTCTACCTCTAGATTGCTCATTTTCTAAAGGTGATGAAGGTTGATTCATCATGAGTAGAGGCATTGAATGTTGAGTTTTTGTCATGGTATTAAAAGTTATTCCTCTTTTTTTTTATGATCATCTATTATATTAGAGTAGTTCTCTAAAGGCAATCGATTGTTAGAGTAGTGCTCTAAAGGTAATTACATTTATCACTTTTGTACAAACTTTATTTTGATTAATAAAGCAAAAGGCAATTTTCATTAATTTGATGTTCATTTATTTATGAATTGATGTCGATCTTAAATCAAATTAATAAAGTCTATGATACAAAACATAGCACGAAGGAAATCACGATGGGATAACGATAATGAGATTTCTATCATTTGCAATTATTTTAGTATCTGAATTATCTCTAGTCATAGGATTAATAAGACAGAACATTATGAATCCTAATAGAATAGCCCATGTTATACTTCTTAATTTAATCAAGCAGTGGATCTTATAAACTGTAAGCATGAGATGTTTAGAGTTAATATGTGGATGTTTACTAAGAGTAGTAAGTACATAGGATAACCTACTATAAGATTACCATATGGATGATCTATCAAATGTCAGTGATTAATCGCATTATAGAAATGGTGCAAATATCCTTAGACTTAAGATATTCAAAGATATTTTGGATATTGATCTTATGCTTTGACACCATTCCTTATTGCCTCAAGATGAGGTCGCTCATAGGGTGGTGATTGGGTACAACTATTGGCATTCGAAGGTAATTGAGTAGCCAATGAAGGATTCACCACTCCTAATAGAAGGAGATGATACCCATGACCTCTTGTCGGAGTCATTACTTAGGAGTCTCTGGCCAAAGTAATTATGTGTCATGAAGAGAGTCTTTAATGACACATAGAGTAATGAGATCCCCAGGATAAGGACTAATATCACTTGGATTAGATGTGACATATTAAGTCTAGAGGGAGTTGACACGTAGCCCATACTCCGAACCAAGTTGGGTATAGGATGGTGAAGGGATGAATTGCACGGCAATTGTCTATGGAAAGGTTTGTAAGTTGAATAACTAACTATCAAAGAATTCGTGTCTTAATTCGCATACGTTCCGGTAAATTGGCATTATGAAAACTTTTATGATTTGCTTGGATTAAGAGTTAATTCAAGTGGTATGAAACTATTCATGATATGCTCAGATTAAGAGTCAATTCAAGGGCCTAAAACAACCAAGAACCTAATGGTCACATGTATAAAAGATTGGATGAAAGAACAAAATGTGCATGCCTGTCATTTTAAGCAACTCACAATCGTGACCCACTTGATGACGTGTGGTACATAAGTGAATTCTTTCACATATGTACACACAAAATTCAGCCAAAAACACACTCCATTGAGAGGATAAAGGTCTAAAAGAGTTCTAGAGGAAGAGAGAAGTGATCTTAAGATTTGTTCATGCAATTTTATACAATTGTTGCATAAGTTTAATTATATGTAACTTGATTATGATCTAACTCTCGATTGAGCATCTCCTTGAATTCATCTTGTTCAGTGCTCTAAGAACCCTTACATACTATTACCCTCCATTTTCTCATACTCTCAACAGGCCAAGGAAGGTGTTTGGTTTTTGTAACGACCCAAATAAGGAGAAGAAGTAAGAAAGGAGGAGTTGTCCTTAACTTACATAATTTTAATTGCATGTTCTTTTAATTATGTCTATTACATACATATGATTCTGGATTTTCTAGGGATGTCGTGGGGTTGGAATTTTTATTCCAATGCTTATTCAGCATATCCATGTATAAGATGTATGGACCTATGGCTCCCTTACATAGTCTTAGGAAATATGGAAATTGTGAAAGTGCATAGGTTGTGACTTAGATTTTGATTTTTTTACTTGAGGACGGTCAAAATCTAATTATGGGGGAACTTGAGATATGCTTAAATTTTGATACTTTTAATCCATGAAACTTAGTGAATAATGTTTTAAAATGCTTAAGAAACTCACTTTTGCTCATATTTGGTTTTAGGTACACTTTGTAAGCATAAGAGCCAAAATGAGTTGAAAGCACATTCTTTGAATCGTCTTCTTGAGATTCACACTCAATTGTCTTTATGGAGCAAAAAGGAAATGAATTAGAGTGAAGAGAAGATAAAAAATGGAAAAACATGAAGTGTTGATAATGCAGTGTATTCTCACAACCATGACTATCAAGTCAAGACCATGAGCATTGTAAATCACGACCATGATATAAGTTGTCATAGGTGTGACTTACATCAATGATCATATCTTTGGTTCAAGGTCGTGATTCACTTGCACGGGTATGACTTATGTTATCATGCCCATGACTTTACATGCTCGCCTATGACTCAATATGCATGGGCATGACTTTTGTGACATGGCATTGAAACCTAATTTTTCAATATAATTAACATGTTGACGGTAGAAAGAGTATGAATCATTTGAAGGAGTGAGGTCTCAAATTTGGAAGAAGAAAAAGGGTAAACCTCTCATCCTTTAGAGACCTATAGATGGCTAGGCTTCCTAACACTGATTTAGAGGTGATATCGACGTTGAAGAACTCGATTAAGCATTCTCTCATTTTTTTTATTCTTTCTCTCTCTAGGAAGTGTTTAGGTTACCTTGTGCGTATGGAATTAAGATTTTCATGTATAAATGATCTTTATTATGCATCTTGATAGATTATTTATGTATGAAACTATTGTTAGAATCTTAAAAACAATATGTAATCATTTTTTTTGGATTTATTTGTAGCAATTAATGGTGTTGAATCACTGGGGATAACATAACCTTTCTTAAATGATCTAAGATTAAGTGGTTGTTACCTTAATCAATCAATTTTCCGAACCCGTAATGTATTGTCTGATTAAATCTAGAGAGCTTGTTCTAGGTTATCCAATAGCTACGTTTAATTAAAGAGCTTGTTTTAATTAAACAAGACCTAAGGGAAAACTGAGATTAATAGAGTTTGTTGTTAACCTATGATTAATAGTTGCTAAGAGAGGTATGAAAATAACAATTCTAGGGAGTATGTTCAATTGTGTGTAGACCCAGGTTGAACTAATGTCCAAATCCCTAACACATTTATCACTTTTCTCATTTTTGATTGCTTTCTTTAATTTGCTTCGTTAGTTTAATTTTACTTTATTTAATTATTCAAACAAACCCCCTGTCCTAAACACCAATTATTTCCATTACAAAGGCTTTACACATACTCTCTGAGGTATTGACCTAGACTCATCACTAGCTATAGTTTTAGGTCTAGTTATTTTGTGTAATGTTACTATGCACTACTAGTAAATTTCCACCAAGTACCCTTGGAATATTAGTCCACTGAAGGTTTGAGCTCTTTGGTAAGATACATTAGATGCCTAGTGTGCATTGATGAAGCTACCCCACTAAAATGATGTCCAGGTTATGTAAGGCTTTTAATCAATATAGAAATCTTAAAGGAATTGTCAGATAAAATTCCTTTACATCTATTAAGTAAATCTAACAAATTAATTGAGGATTAGGTTAGGGTCTCCTAAAAATGGAGACACCTCTTAACTCAACATAATCAAAAATGGGACCCAACTGGTAGACTCTTCTCTAAAGGGAATTATAAGGAATTAGTTAATCAATTACTAGAATAAATGAAGGATGTATCCCCATTGGCCCCTCCCCATAATGATCAACTACATTTTCACATTGAAGAAACTTTAGAGCCGTAGAAACTAGGGACACTTAGAATACTATAGGCCTAGTAATAGAGATGACAAATTGTGACAAACTCAATCAAGTAGATCCAAAGTATGTGAGGAAAGCTTTTAAGGTAGGGACAAATGATGTCGATACTGACTTATAACATACAACCATCCTAAGAGTTAATATGCGAAAAATTCTCTCTCAGTGAACAACTACAACTAGGAGACAGCCATAAGAACTTATGAGAGGTTTTTTAACTATTAAAATGAGGAATTTAGGGTGTAAATCCTAGAAGAAAAACTCCCCCTAAATTATAGTGATGTTGATTCCAGCTTGGAACATAAGGGGTATGAATAAACCCCAGAAGCAATTGTTAATATATGAATTTATAAACTCTATGAAACTAGTGATTTTTAGCTTTTTATAAAATATAGTAGGCATAGAAACTTGCTATAAAGTCAGGTTTTTGCAAAATAAATGGACAGTCATCTCCAATCATTATCATAACCACTTACGAAGGATTGTGATAACCCAAAACCCCAAAGTTATGAAAGTTCTAAGTTTAGAATCTTCCATTTAGGGAATCCATATGACAGTATTAACTTTAGAAGCTAATATCTGGGTTAGCTTCATCTATTCATCAAACTTTGCTTTCTAAAGAAAGGCACTATACAAGGAGTTAGAGTAGATAAAAGCATCAATTAAAAATGTCTGGCTACTCTTAATAAATTTTAACTACACTCTGTTTGCTTTAAAAGTAGAAGGAGTAAGATGTAACTCAGATCCCTTCATTGACTTCATGACTTGTCTAATATCTATAGAGGTCATTAACCTTGTATCTAAAGGTCACCACTTTATTTAATGAAATAGGTAGGAGGGAGCTTTGTTAATTTGTAAAAAACTTTATAAGGCCTTGGTAAATTATGATTCATTATTGAAATTTCCAACTAGTAATGTCGTCTTAAGGAAAGACTTTGCTTGGACCATAGTCCCATTCTTATTATTAGCCCAATGGAAAGCAATGAAAGAATATTGATAGATGCATTTTTAGGCATGTATATATCCCATATTTGATGTATTTTTGCTTGATATTTTATCCTTTATTGTATATATGGTACTTAATTTTCTCCAAGTGTGTTTATAGGTTATAATTGCATTCATTGACCAAATGGAGAAGAATTCAAATGAAAAAGTTGTATAAAACAAAGATTTGAAGCAAAGAAAGGATGCAAGACTGTGTATCTGTCTGTGTAAATTCCTCTGGCCATGTAAAATTTTCAATTCTGAAGATCTTGGATAATACACGGTAATTCACAGGTGATTCAAGGGGCAATTTTGATCTAGAGAAGTGGAAAACACAAAAAGAATCATTGGAAAATCCTAGAGAATACAATATCAAACCTTTATCTTGCAAGAACATTTGATAAGAGATGAAAGGGAGATTTAGAATTACAAACCATTTTTTCTATTCATTTTCTTTCTGTTTATGTTTGATTTTGTCTTCTATCATATGTAACTAAATTTTTTTAGTGTCTAGGTAGGATGAACCTTGTGTTTATATTATAACATGTTTTAACTCTTTTATTTAATGCAATTGTTTTGATTGATCCATTGTGATTCGATTATGTGATTAATATATGTTCTAATAGATTTGAAATATTGGTGCATGATCTGATTTCATTACATAGAGATTAAGGAATCTTGTGTATGAATAGATTTATCATAATTGAAATGAGTTGATTGCAACCCTAGAGATAGGATGACATAAATCCTCTTGATTGGGGTCAAACCTAATAGCGAAATTCCCAAAAAAGTAACCTTAGTACCTTTAACCTGAATAATATTAGTTCATAATTATAAGATTAGTTGTTAGTATTCTCAAGTGAGTTATTAGCATACCAAAGAATTTCCATAGTCCAATAGTCAATAAAACAATTGCATAATAAAAAATCAACTAGTAAAGGGTTTTTAAGGGGATTCGTAACTTAAACACTAATTCTTGATTTTGACGAGTTTCTAAGTAATTCTTGATTTCTTTGTTTAATATTGTTGTTTTATTTTATTCACTTAAGTTTTACTTTCTTTAATTAACAATCAAAATTCAATTCGTATAATAGATAATGGGATAATGGTAATTACTAATACTCATCGTCTTCGTGGAATCGACCTATACTTTCCAGTACTAATTATAGCTACATCATACACTTACGGTTTATTCATAAATGAAAAACTTAAAAACTAATCAATCACGTTTTTGACACCTTTGCCAGGGACTTTGATGTAAAGAAAACCTAAATTTTATTACTCTAGTCATTTTATTTTTATTCTGTTTTATTTTCTATTTACATTTATTTTAATTTAGCTTTTGTATTTATTTTATTATTGTATTGCATTTGTGCCTTTTTCATTTAATTATCTTTTAAACTTCTCTACTTGATCTTGAGTTTGTGGATTATTGTAGGATTTAAGATTCATTTTCATAGCCACAACTCACAATGGAAGGACAGAGCAGATAATACTTTTATGGAAGCCAAGATATGTATTCCCAATTGGCAACATAACTAAATGGGAGAGAGAGGTGTTCTCACATATTTTTAGAGGCTCAACTGATATCTAGGTTGTGTTACAACATTGGTGGGAGTAATTACTACAATCATAAATCTTGAGCACTAACTTATAGATGGGATCAACTGAGCTCAAGGTGCACTATATATGAATAGTTATAATTTAGATTGGAGTAACTTTTATGCTCCAGCTAAAAATTTACAACGCCAAGCACCTCTAATTAACGAACCAACTCTAAAAGATATGATGGTCGAATTCATTCAAAAATCAATCATGAGGAAGGAGCAAACAGAAGCTCGCATACAAAATATGGTGAATCAAATCGATCAATTGATGAAGATAATATCTGATGAGATATAGGGGAGTTTACCTTGTCTTATTGAAACATATCCTAAAGAATTTGGAATGGCAATCACCCTTAGGAGTGGAAACGAGCTTCCATATGAAGAAGAAGAAGAAGAATAAGCATCCATCTAAAAAGAGGAAGTAGAGAAGTGGCAGAAGGTAATTAAAGAAGTTGAGCCATAAACCTTTATCCAAAAAGAAGAAGAAGAGTGTATAAAGGTGTATAAAGGTGGGCGAATTATTGAAGAGGTGTTGTTAGAGACCTTAAGTATACAGGGTTCACACTTCCTTGAAGGCAAACTGTTCAAGTCAACTGATAATTTAGGGAGCCTCATTATTCCTTATTTTATTAACAGTTTGTCATTAAAAAGGGCATTAGTGCATACAATTGGAATTATTAATTTAATAAATTATATCCTTGTTATTATCTTGCAACAGGTAGTTTACAAACATGCTACAAAACCTTTACACAGAGAAGCAAGTGGAAGAGAGCCATTAATCATAAACCCAGGATGAGGGTAAACTTTCAAGCTATATCAAGCTAATGATGTTGAAGAAGTGTTACATGAGAGGTAACTCATAAGTTAGTTTTAATTTTATTTTCCATATTATTTTATTTTTCTTTCATATTAGTATAGGTTTTAATTAATTAATTTTCGTTTGATACGTTTCAGGATTAGAACATTAAGCATCTTCATAAGATTGTGTATGATTACAGTGTTAGGGTATGCGTGTCAAAGGTTTTATAACCCTCAAGTACAAAATTATTAAGTTTGTTCATATATTGTTGAAGTTGCACACATTAGCAGAGAGTTGGATGCTCTCCAAAAATGCAAGTATGATTTACACAGTTTGATACATGCCCATGTACCAAATTATGTAAGTCCACAAAAATGTTGAAAGCCTGTGACTTACAGAATTTGATGCACGATTGTATTACACGATTTGATACACGGTTGTCTATCATACCGTGTAAGTATGAGATACACGTTAAAATGCCCTAGTTCCTTCATTTTCCCATTTTTTCTCTTCTCTCACTCACTCCTACCTAGGAATGTCGACGGGTTGGGCTGGGCCTAGGCCAGCGATGGCCCGGCCCGGGCTGTTGAAAAATTGAGGCGGGCCATTTCAACCCACGGCCCGCGTGGGCCATAGAAGGTCGGCCCATGCGGGCCGAAGTGGCCCGTGGGCCGTTTCCGGCCCGTCGAAGAGCGGCCTATGGAGAGGCCCATGACCCGATCCGCCTAGCCCGCTTGCGGGCCGTTTTGGCCTAAATTTTTCATAAATTTTTTAAAATATATTTTAAAAAATTATTGTTTTATTTTTTAAAGTTAATATATTATAAACTTTTTTTATTTTTTATATTTACAACATATGTATATTATGCATATATGTATTTGCGCTTTTTAAAA
>JAOSBO010000005.1:29170131-29186790 GCA_027563915.1 Erythroxylum rotundifolium
AACTACTCCCCTTTGAAGCCCATTAAACTCAAGCCATTGCTACATCTTCAAGAGGAACTGATGCTTAGCCAAGCATTACTTCGAGAGAACTCACAGCTAGAACCCTACCAAAAGCATCCATAGCAGCAGCAGCAGGTGGTGAATACAGCGATAAATAAAATGAAAGAAAATGGTGGCTGACAGTGAAGTGGAGTAAGGAGTCGGGGAATGATGAGAGAACTTCTCTCTTCTTGTTTGATGGTATATCGTGTGTTGTATGTTGCCGGCTAACCTAATTTAGTAGGTTTAAAACAATGAAGCCAGGTCGGGTCGCACAGTGTGTGATTTTTTCCAAAATAGTCTGGGTTTTTGAAGGTTCGCCATGGCGAACTTTTCCCGAAAGGATTTGCATTTTTATCCGAATTCTTATCCCTCTGATCTATGAAGACAATTATTACCTATAAATGCACTTGAAGTGAATTAAGTACCAAATATACAATAAAATTATGAAATATCAAATAAAATACATCAAATATAGGTATATAAATATAGTCAAATATGCATCTATCAAACATCTCGACAATTAAGTTTTTGCTTGTCCTCAAGCAAATTATAATCAAAATTATAAATCTTAAAATATGTATCCTTTATTAATCTTAAACTTTCCATTCATAATATAAATCATCATTTCATATTAATCGAATTAACATACAATTAGATCCAAGTTATAATAAAACCAACTTCCTAAGTCAATATTAATGGTAATCACATCAATAACATTATTGAAATCAAAAGCATAAACCTTTATACCCTCACCAAGATTTTACCCAATGCACTCAAGTGTTTAGGGTAAAAAGTATCAAACACAAATTAATGCATAGTAGGACTCTTATGATAGGCTTGCAATTTTATCACATCTCCAAAACTTATATAAACTAGAAACAAAAATTAAAAGGTCTTTATAAGGTTGTAATGAGACTTAAGTAAGGTGTGATTGGGATAATAAAAGGGGATGGTTGGGAGGAAATTTACTAAAGAGAACATTACGTGAAACTCATTACACTATACACATAGGTCCTTTCACTGTAAATCTATTGTACCATATTCACAACTTTTCTATGCCCGCAATTTTTTTGATCAATCAAAATAAATTCGAGCCTTTATAATGTAACACTATTAAATAAATATTGTATTTTCGAAATTTCAAGTTTCAAACATTCAAGTAATATAAATAACCTTTAGGGTTCTAAACAATAAAAAGACTTCAAAGAAAATAGGATAAAGGTTAATAATGTGGTTAAAATCAATAAAAATCACTAAGGCTTAACTTTGTTATTCTTTAAAAATAAAATAGGATAAGGTAATTATCAAAGAAATAAGCTTAAACAAATTGTCGAATCCAAGTATCTTTATCATCTCAATGCTTATAATTTAACAAAATATGATCTCAATATGCATAATAAAAACAAGTTTTGGAATAATTATACTAATCATGATAACACACATAAAAGAAATAAAAGAGCTTAAATTTTTGAATATTTTGCTCTTAAGCTTAAAAGATCACGAAAAAGATAGGTTTATGTGTGTAAATCAACTTAACTACCTCAATGAATACAACTTAACTATCTCAATGAATATTAAAAATATGACTTATAAAAGCATGTTTACTTTAACTATCATCCTTTTGCATACTAATTCAAATCAATATTCAATAATAAAGTAAAGTAATGATGAATAGATTTCAATTAAGTCAAGATATCGGTTTATAAAATTTAGTAACAAAGATTATAATAAGCTTAAGGAAATCGTCACAATTATTAACCCATTTCTTAAACTTAAAGTTGTATATTGTCCTTAACTTACGCAATATAAGCATAGATTAAAAAGTGAGAAAGAGTCAGTACTTCCCTAGTAAGATGATTTTCTGATTCTGATCCATCCAATATTACAGCGACACCCTTGCAAAACATAAACAAAAAAGGGATAAAAACATACAAAAGAAATAAAATGTCACACACAAAGTTAAGAAACAGAAATATCATTAATATAATGTTAGAAAAAGAAAATAAGAAATACACAATTAGTAAACATACCCAATTTTTCAAGAGAGGGTTAGGGAACATAATAGTCCAAATCGTAGATATAGGTGTCAATTTCGGTCGACCCGTAGTCAACTGGTTTAGCCCAATCAAATGGGCCAATGAGCTGGGCCACGGGCCGGGTCTGAATGGCTAATCGAATGGCGGGTTAACCCATGGCCCGTGCGTCACAGTATTGGGGGCGGGCTGGACAGCGGGCCGGTCCGACCGGTAAGGCCCGTGGCCTGCAACCTACCCACTACTTTTTTAAATTATAATAATTTTATATATTAACTTAATAATTAATAATTAACTTAAGTAAATTAAAAATTTGTGATTAATGTAATTCATAATTTTAACTATAGCTATTAACTTATTAACTTTTCATATAAAATTCTAATTAATTGAATTAAATATCCTAATTAATCATACCGTTATATATATCTCAATAATTTTATTATATCATAATTAATTACTTATCTATTGCTATAATTAATTATCAATTATATCTTATAATAATTAATAAATAACTTAAGTAAATTAAAATTTTGTAATTAATGTAATTTATAATTTTAACTATAACTATTAACTTATTAACTTTTCATATAAATTTCTAATTAATTGAATTAAATGTCCTAATTAATCATACCATTACATACATCTCAATAACTTTATTATATCATAATTAATTACTTATATGTTGCTATAATTAATAGTTGTCACATAATACACATATTAAAAAGAAAAAAGGTGAAAATTTTATTAATTTTATGAAACATGATTTTTGTTTTGTCAATTATCTCTTATAATAATTAATAAATAACTTAAGTAAATTAAAAATTTGTAATTAATATAATTCATAATTTTAACTATAATATATTAACTTATTAACTTTTCATATAACTTTCTAATTAATTTAATTAAATTAAATGTCTTAATTAATATATAATTTAAGTAAATTAAAGTTTTGTAATTAATGTAATTCATAATTTTAAATATAACTATTAACTTATTAACTTTTCATATAACTTTCTAATTAATTAAATTAAATTAAATGTCTTAATTAATAAATAATTTAAGTAAATTAAAGTTTTGTAATTAATGTAATTCATAATTTTAATTATAATTATAAACTTATTAACTTTTCATATAAATTTTTCATTAATTGAATTAAATGTCTTAATTAATAAATAATTTAAGTAAATTAAGTTTGTAATTAATATACTTCATAATTTTAACTAGAACTATTAATTTATTAAGTTATGAAATATCAATATATGGTATCATTGATATCCTTATAACACTCTAAGGACGACCGGTTAGAAGGATTTAAAATATACTTATATCTTATATCTTATATCAAGACTTACATTAAGAATTAAAGGAATTACTCTTAACAAAATTTTAATTACAATGATTTAGATATAAATGAATTTTAAAAAATATAACTAAAATTTTTATAATTGTCTTCAAAAAATTTTAAATATATTAAACGTTCGGGCCGACTCAGGTTCTATGGCTTGCCTGTGGCCTGGGCGAGCTAGGTCATGAGCCTGACCATAGGCCGGAGGTCTTAGCCTGCCCATAGCCTACGGGCTGTTTTTGACCCATGGACCACCCCATGGGCCAGGTCGTCAAATTTTTTCAATGAGTCGGGCTGGGCCGTCGTCGGCCCGGAGCCCAACTCGGCTTGTTGACTTCCCTAATTCACATAAGGAAGAGAGGCAACAGGACGTTATAGGAAACATATAACTCAAAGACAGTCCACCTAGAATGAGGAAACAGAATTCAGTGGCTTTGATACATTATGGTCCCGTAGCTCAGCTGGTTAGAGCGTTGGTCTTATGAGCCGAAGGTCGCGGGTTCGAGCCCCGCCGGGACCATAAATCTTCTATGAGCAATCTGACTTACTTAACAATGGCAGGCAACTTTTGCAATATTGCAAAAAGATTATCCATTGTTTACGCGCCACGTTTTTAAATGTGCCCAGTAGATATCTCACATTCATTTTATATAATTAATTATTGGAAGGCCCGCTTTATTATCCTGCTCAACACAGCACCTAATTCTATGCCTTTTTGTTGCTGACTGTTGACCTTCCAAAGGATCAAACTCCAACTTCAGTGCAGTTCAGTTGTCAGTTGATGGGAGTTCATGGAATGGAACTCTTTCTTCATAGAAAAGATCATTATTTCTTGCAATACACTTCATCTTCTTATTACTACCTCATCACTCACCCACTCTTCTTCACAATCTTAGCCCCCAACTCCAGGCGTTTACTTCCTTTCTGGTAATAGCTCCTTTGGTTTTCGATATTCCTCTCGCATTTGCTTACGGTACTACTCCTGCTTTTTGATATTGTTATCCCTTCATTTGGTAGATATTGTGAGTGAAACATGGTAAGATTTGCACCAGAGTATAGTCGTTGCTAGTAAAAACATTAGGAATTCAAGGAACAGGCTTTTAATGTCTTCCAATGTACCTAGCTTTTCTTGTTCTTTTATGACGCTAAATTCTCGTATTTTGTTTTCTTAAACATGTATCTAACTATAAGAATACTGTTTCTTGAGATTTGAAATCGTTTATGATGGTAGATGTGTGACACAGGAAGAGATTACATCCTGTTAGATAACATGGCTTTTCTATGATTAGACTATATATAGGTTAGATGCTTTATAATTGTAATTAATATTACTAATTTTCTAACGAATAACGAAACAGAGCTGAAGCCGAAGTTGGCATATACCAATTCAAGGACACATCGACAGAGATATCCCGAACAGGTTCAGTGATAGATTGGCTACTCCTGATTAAGCTATGTCATTTTGAGAAGTATTTACATTATGTTAACAACATACGGAAATTGTGACATGTCTAACTATTCCATGCTTTCTTGTCTCTAGAACTGTTTCTTCAAATTTGTACTAATTATAAGACTCATTGGAATCTTGAACCTCGATAGATACGAATGGGCTCAGGAGACTGCTTTAGGTCCCTTATTAACCTTAGGAAAGTGAAGGCAGGCAGGTCCAAAAAAGTAAAGGTAATGTTTGAAGAATTTTCATTGTCACTTTTTTGTTACAGCTGAAGTAACTCCCAGTTGCTGCATTTTCTTCTAATCTACCTTTTGTACATCACTGAGAAGGTACATTCAACCTCTGAAAAAACAAATGGGTCGAAGACACAAGATGAAGGAGAGTCCAGTAGTCATGTCATTGCCAACGATGCGTCAGAGAGGAACTATGATGCTCCTAGGATATCAGCTCGACACTTAGCTGCTCGTCAAATTCAAACAGCTTTTCGGGCATATAGGGTACGTATGGCGCAATGCAACCACAAATACGAGGACAACACGTAATTGGCTAATAATTTTGTCCTAAGCATAGTGACAACCATAATTAATTACTTGCAAAGTCTCTTTTCATAATATATATAGACGAGCAATAGGGCAGATTTAATCAACTCGAGCTGATCCAATTTAAAATTAATAAGTTAAGTTTGATTTAACTAAATTTTAAGTTTAATAACTAACTCAAAACTTTTGAATGACTTAATTGTCCGATGAAAAGGACATCATTTTAAAAAGATTTACTTAAAATGACATTGTTTTGAGTATTCCTTACGGGCTAGCAACACAAGCTTACCTAAATTTTAAACCAAGCTTAAGTAATTTGTTCTCAATATTAGGTTGTCGGTCCAACTTATTGTCCTATCATAACTTAGTAATCAATCAAAGCATTCGTTTCCATCTCCCTCTCTTCCTAGATCAGGTTCAATTTAGCTATCTCACAAAAGTTCTTACTTGGAAGATCATTTACAAGCAAAAAACTAGCAAACTAAAGTCAAGAACAGATTAAGCATTAGCATGCTAAACATGAGCACAAAATCAAATACCATAGTGAAAGGGCTAACAAATAAAAAATAGGTTGATTAGATTATGAATGGAATTTGTTTCAGTTGCACAAAAAAAGAAAAAGGTACAAACGTCAAAATGCAGCGGTAAAAGAAAAGGCTATCGGAAAAAGTTGTAAACATAATTTTGATGCAATTTCTTAGTGACATTTTCTTTCATGTGGGGTTCATCACAAATCGAACAATGCATGTTTATAAAGAATGACAATGTCACACTTATTATTTTTAGGCAGGAAAGTCTGCAGATCGAATGAAAGGAGATGTGGGATTTAATGTATTGATCCAAGGCAATGACACTGAAAAGCAAACTTCAACCGCACTGAACTATATACACTCATGGAGCAACATACAGGCTCAGATTAGAGCTCGACGTTACCATATGGTCAGAGAAGGCAGAATTAAGCAAAAGAAATTGGAAAACCAATTGAAACTTGAGGCCAAGCTCCATGAATTGGAGGTAATAATGACCTTTACTAACATGATAGCTTTAATCCCTCCAATTTATTGATTGGTCTATTTCCTCCCAAACTTGGTCACTACTTTTCTATTTCTGGAGCCTAGTATAGTGAAGAATCATATGGTTTCACTAAATTAAATCTTTTTGGTATATTTAGTTTACTAAGGTCATTGTAAACTACTTTTACATGTTAACAAATGATTTAAAATTTGCAGGAATAATTTAGTCAAAATTAATGAAATGTCAGCTCATTTTGATGTTTCGCATTTAAAAGAATTGCAATAGAAACTCCAAGAAATAGGAGCAAATAGGAGTTCCAAGTACTAGTAGTTTTCAAACAAATTTAAGGAGGAAAGGTACACTATGGAGCCTGAATGAGCTCCCGCTAATTTGATGCTCAAAGTTAAATGGGGGAACGGCTTCCAGCTTTCAAAATTCCAATTGGTAAGAGAGAAAATGTTGGCCTATGTCATAGCTATTAGGCCAATTCTTCCAAATGGAAATTTCATTTTTAGTAAATGAAATTCTACACAAAAGTTGTGCTCTATTTATTTATTCAATAGTAAGGGCCATTATAATTTCATTCTAGCTTTTCTTGTTCTACAGGCAGAGTGGTGTGGAGGTTCTGAGACCATGGAAGAAATCCTTTCCAGGATTCAACAGAGAGAAGAAGCAGCAATCAAGCGTGAGCGAGCCATGGCATATGCCTTCTCTCACCAGGTCCATTCGAACTACTTATAATCATACTCTTGAGGGTTAGGTTACGTAACTCCACTTGTTGATTGTATATTGCAGTGGAGGGCCAATGCTACCCAATTTCTAGGCCAAGCTTATTACAGTCTTGGTAAAGAAGACTGGGGTTGGAGTTGGAAGGAGCGGTGGATAGCTGCTTGTCCTTGGGAGATTCGTGTTCAATCTCAGCGCAGTAAACTGAAGAGAGGTCACACTCACAACAGGCAAGCGAGCACATCAGATATCAAAATACCAATCCCATCTACGTTTGCTTTGTCAAATGGGGATGGAAATAGTAAGATTAAGAAGCTTCCCAATCCAATTGTGGAAGAAATAGCTAGAGAAGCAAGCCCCAAGCATGTTCTTTCATCATCTCCTTAATTGATTCCAAGTTGACAAATACTTGACGAAGACTTGCTTCATTTGGTGTGCCAATTAAATGGGATTGGAATGTTGACTGAAACTGGGCTTGATTCGTTTAAAAATGGATAAAACATGATGTATCTTGTTTGTTTATATTTAGCTTCCTTTGATGAATTGCATAACTTCATTCTGCCTAGTCTATACTGCATTTGTAGGAGTTGGTGGGTTCATATTCAAGTTCAAAACATAAACCTTAACTAAGGTCCCTAATTAGGCATTTTTCAATTAGGCAAACTCTACTAAGCATATAGGATGTTAAGCCTCACAGTAAGTCTCCTGCACCTCCAAACATACAATCTTCTTTTTGTAGCTAAATAACAACCACGCATTACCTATCATGTGCTTTATTTATTTTATTCCTTTTTCATACTATAACAACTTTCTTCCTTTATTTCCGTGTATTCTGCCAAGTGTAAAAATTGTGATTGTCCGTTACCAGAATTAGTTGTAATTTTTCATTATAAAAAACAGCCAATAACAGATAATACACAAGCCCAATGTCGTTCACATGTGCTTTCTATCTCCAACTCCCAGCCCAACAATATATACTTAGACTGGCATAGAACTTTGGGTCATCCATCCTACAAAGTGTTATCAAAAGTTCTTCAATTATGTGATATCCCAAAATCAGTTAATGATACATTTGAATTCTGCTCAGCCTGTTAATTGGGCAAGTCTCATAGATTACCATTTTTTATTTCACACTCTAGAGAAATAGAACCACTTTCAATACTACAAATTGATATCCGAGGTCCTGCGCCACTCCCCTCCACACATGGACATTACTATTACATCAACTTCCTCGATGATCATAGCAGATGCGTATGGATTTATCCCTTAAAAAACAAAAATGATGGTCTCTCTGTTTTCATCCAATTCAAACTTATGGTCGAAAAACAATTCAATAAACCAATTAAATTGTTCAAAATGAGTCTAGGGGAGAGTATCTCGTCTTCTCCAAATTTCTAGCTCAACATGGCATCTTCCATCAACTATCCTGTCCATTCACTTTTGTACAAAATGGATGTGCTGAACGCAAGCATTGTCATATTACTGAAGTAGGTTTAACACTCTTAGCACAAGCTCAAATGTCCTTTACTTACTGGCGGGAGGCGTTCCAAACGGCCACCTTTCTTATCAATCGTCTTCCCACACCTGTCCTTAAATATCAATTACCCTATCTTGTTCTACATAAACAATTACCTTATTATGCCAATCTTAATCCTTTTGGTTGCTCTTGTTATCCCGGCCTCACACTTTTTAATAAACATAAACTCCAATTTCACTCCACTAAGTGTTTGTTCTTAGGATGTAGTAACCAACATAAGGGTTTTCGATGTCTTTCTCCTAATGATCTTATCTATATTTCACGTCATGTAGTCTTTAATCACCACGAGTTCCCTTATCAATCCCATTCTCCTCTAATTCCTCTACATTTACTCCTTCTCCATCCACAATGTCTTTGTCACTCCATATACTAGCACACTCATCTCATTCTCCATACTTGAATCTTGCAGGTATAATTCCATCTCTACGGTCTCCTTCACATGATCCTTCCAATTCTTCTACTTTGCAAAGGTATGAATCTACTACTGAACCTACCACATCTACCATACTGTTTACATATCCCTCCCAGCACTCGATGATCACTCATAGCAAAACTGGTCACCTTAAATCAAAACTTCCTTTCACCAGTATCCTGCAAACACATTCATCCACTGATTCTCACTATCTTCCCACCTCTATTCACACAAACAACACCATTGCTGGTTTCAAGAAATAAAATAAGACTTGGTCACTGGTTCCTTATTATCAACCTGATATGAATGTTGTTGGCTCTAAATGGATTTTTTGTATCAAGTATAACTCGGATGGGTCTCTTCAAAGATATAAAGTCTAGCTGGTAGCTAAAGGCTTTCATCAAATCCTAGGAATCGACTTCTCTAAAACCTTCAGTTCTGTAATTAAAGCAGCCACTATCCAAGTGATTCTCACCATTGTTGCCTTTCTCAATTGGCCTGTTCATTAGTTGGACATCAATAATGCCTTCTTAAATGGCATTCTTTATGAAAATGTGTATATGGCACAGCCAGACGGTTTCGTTGATTTATCTTGTCCTACTCATGTCTGTAAACTGTAGAAGGCAATCTATGGCCTCAAATAGGCCCCTGAGCATGGTTTGACAGACTCCGTTCTACTCTTTTGTCTTGGGAACTCACTCAACACAAGTTAGATACCCTCTCTGTTTTATTTGCATACTTCAACTTAGGTTTTGTTCATCCTAATATTGTTGATGATATCATTGTCACTGCTAATGCCTCTACTCATCGCCAAGCTTTCATTTCTCGTCTTCATCATCTCTTTGCTCTTAAGGATCTTGGCCCATTGCATTTCTTTTTGGGCATTCAGGTTCACCATGATGCTACTAGTTTTTATCTCACTTAGTCTTAATGTGCTCTGGATCTTCTTCGCAGACTCAATATGCTTCAAGCCTCTTCTTGTCCAACTCCATCAGCTGGTGGACGTATTCTCTCTGCTACAGAAGGCAACTCTTTACATAATCTGACTTTTTATTGGAGTACAGTTGACGCAGTTCAATATCTCACCTATAATCATCTCGACTTAAGCTTCAACGTTAATAAACTCATCCAATTTTTACAGTATCCCACTACTCAACATTGGCAGGCTGTTAAATGTGTACTTCGATATGTTCATGGCACCATTAATCTTGGTCTTCGAATTCATAATAGCCCCTGTCTTTCTTTGACTGGTTTCTCCAATGCTAACTGGGCCTCCTCTCTCGATGATAAAAAATCTATCATTGGTTATTGTGTTTATCTTGGTGACACTTTGGGTGCATGGTCTTCTCGCAAATAAAAAGTTGTAGCTTGGTCCAATACTGACTCCAAATACAAGGCCCTGGCTCACCTTGCTGCTAAAGCACTCTAGATTCGAGGTCTTCTTAGGGAGATCAAGTATTCGTTGTCTTCCCCATCTGTTCTTTGGTGTGAGAACATTGGTGCCTGCGCTCTTGCCTCTAATCCAATCTTTCATGCTTGCATCAAGCATATCGAAGTTGATGTTCACTTTCTTAGGGATAAGGTTCTCTCATAGGAGTTGACAATTCGTTATGTTCCATCTATTGATAAATTCACCGATTGTTTTACCAAGTTGTCATCTTATTCTCAGTTTTGATTTCTTTGGGACAAACTTGGAGTGCAATCTCCACCCACTCGTTTGCGGGGGGATGTTAAGCCTCACAATAAGTCTCCTGCACCTTAAAACATGCAATGTTCTTTATGTAAATAAATAAACCAACAACCACGCATTACGTATCACGTGCTTTATTTTATTTTATTCCTTTTTATACTATAACAACTTTCTTCCTTTATTTCTGTGTATTTTGTCAAGTGTAAAAATTGTACTTGTCGTTTACCAGAATTGGCTGTAATCTTTCATTATAAATAATAGCCAACGTATTTCTGCTGATTTACTTAGCACATCTTTCACAATTTTTTTTGTTATTGAAATCTTGTCTCAGGATGATTTAGCCAAACCAATAGAAGGGTTTCACCTTTTTTCTGAATATTAACATGCGATTGCTAATGTTAATGCTTGTACGTGAAGTTGGTTAAAGAAGATTGATTAAACAGTAGTTGGACTCAATTGTCCGTTACCAATAAATTAGGTTGTTAACTCATTTTTATGCAACTACCATAACATATTACATCCCAGCAAGATTATACATTCCTAGCCCCGAAGAAGTATTAGTTTAAGAATCCGCTTATTGCCATATTGTTCTCGAGAACACTAGTAGAGAAAATTGAGGGATTTAACATGACTGGCTATACTAAATAACACGAGGATAATTTATCTAATGGAATTCTACGAGAGACAGCCTTATTCGTTCTCGTAAAAGAAAGTAGAGGTTCCTATCCCTTTACTTTCATGGTACCCAAGACAGGGACGAGGATGGAGAAGCAACAGTTATCATGCAGAATACATGTGTCACTATCTGAATTGAAGCCAAGACGTTTGCTTTTATTATTATTTTTCTTACAGAAAATTTCCAGCTAGAAAGAAGCGATTTTTATCGACTGAGATTTTTAGACCAAAGACAGATGGCTAATCTACGATTTTTGCTAGCATCCATCATAATTCAGACTATGCTGTTATTATGCTCATCTTCCCAATTCCTAGTTCGTGGTCCTCCTGTAGAACACTTAACATCAAATAGCTACAACTGCTATATTCATCTTAGCTTGTTCATTTCATATTAGAAGTATTACCAATCCTTGCCTCCACCATCTTCAACATCTAACAACCTCAAACCGATACTTACCTCTATGGTATATAGCTCTACAAGATAAGAATTCTTTCACTCCAGGTAACTTTGTTATCCCTCACTCTATATACCTAGACAATATACAGCTTCGGAATTTTGCCTCCAGCATTCCTTTTTACAAGTGAGCTCTCTAATCTCTCCCTCTCACAATCAAATCTAGTTAGGGTGGTATAACAAGAGAGACCAACACCACAGATTGCAGCTGGAACTAAATTCTCCACCCGAATAGTCGAAATTATACCAATTGTTTTCAACAACTATCGTACCATGTGGACAGCAGCTTCTACTGTTTGATGAAAGTGACTAGTCTAGTCGTTGATGCTCCCAGAATTCCAAGCAAGGATAGAGATGTCAAAGATTAGTTATTCTTTCAATTCTTTGGCAGATTTAAGGAAGTTTTTGAGGCAACAAATGCAGTAAAAGCAACAAACATAGATTGTCAAAGAACGAAACCTTTTCCCTCTACATGAAAGGAACTGATTCTCTCCAAACAAAGCAAAGACCCCTCCAAACAAATCAAAGACCATATTTTATGCTCTACTCCTACCTTTCCTTTTGATAAATTGCCAAAAGGAAAAAGGTAAAAACCAGCTCTAATCAACTATGCATGAAATAGCTATAGGTAAATCTGCTGATCTGGGGTTGGCTTCTTTCATAAGACCCCCTCCTTAAGGCATGCCAGATTACACCTATGAGGTGTCATCTGATTGGGAAAAAAGATGAAACCGTCCATTAAAGCAAACACCTCTCATCTTCTATCAACAATTTTAGAAATGGCTTCCAAAACAATAAACATCAACCACAATGCGAAGTCTAGCAACATAAAAGCATAGCCAAGCCAACAAAGTTGAACTCCACAAGCCCAAAAGTACATTGTCTGAAAAAACAAATAAAGCTTGAAGATGATATTGCAAAACATCTTATAGAAGTTAAACAAACCCGGGATGGAAAGCCCTGAAATATCCACTCAGATGTCTCTCCTCCCGGGGTATTAGCCATTGAATTGTATCCAAAAGTGAACAAGACATCGCCTCCAAACTAGCCCTTTACTCAGCTCTGTAGTCCCAAGATAAGCGTTTGACAAAATATCAATTTGTGCTGCAAAAGAAACATTCCAAAGAGAACAGTAACATGAAATACAGAAAAAGGAATAAAGTTGCGAAGCAGATCTTAAGGAGAGCACATGTAAGAGATGAGATTTGGGGTATTTGGTACAATCAATGGCGAGAATCAGAGGAAGCGGAGGACGGTCTATTGTGAATGCCATCGTGCTCCTCATCTTCGCCTTGAATTCGTGCTGGAATTTGGAAACCGGAAAATCCGAATGCATTCCCTGAGATCGCAGATTGGTCTTGATGATGAATTTGTGACATTTCATGAGGATGATGATGAGCGACCGTGATTGCGGGATCTATCCAAGCACGAACTGAAGGCGTGTTACTGGACTGAAGGGGTCCCCTCTGAGAAAAAAACTGGCTTTGGCCAAACAACGGCTGCAACAGGGTAGTTGGCGGCGGTGACAACGGTGAAGGTGTGTTAAATATGAATCCTCCACCGCCGCCACCACCTCCTGCACCGCCCCCACCATTATTAGCATCACCAGCGTTCCAAGCCACCATTTTTTGGAATCGACTTATTTCAGCAGGGTCGTGGTGCTCCAACCACCCACCCGGCGAACCGTCGAATCCCATATCACCGAGAGCCACAGTTCCAGAGACCAAGATTTGCTGTTCACTCTGAGCATGGTGGGGCAAAAGAATTGGCTCTTGAAATGAATGAAGAGAGAGCCGCAGATCTTGTGCTTGGCTGCTTGTTCTCGACAGAAAATCTGGCGGGTATCTCTGGAACTCTATAGAAGACGAGGATGTCGTCTCTACCGACGCACCCATAGGGAAAAAAGACTTGATAGTATCAGCAATGGAGTCGCAGTCTAATGATGGCGTGAGAAAAGTAGAAGAGTTGTGGTTTTCCAACATGTGTTGTTGCGGCAAGTTTTGGACATCATTTGCCACAATTTGTTTCATGTCGTTACTGACAGTGGCAGAAACAGCAGCAGCAACGTTCTCCATTGACAACTGATCCTCTCTGTGTCTATCATTGTTTGTGCGGCCTTGCTGTTCTTTAGTGGTTCGAGTTTTAGTGGAGGAGGTATTGGTAGTGGTGGTGGTAGTTGCGGCGGTTGTTGGGTCCCATGCAGGTAGTTGGGCGAGCTCGTCTATCGCAGCCTTGGCTTTCTTGATGAGCCAATCGACGGCCTTGCTGGGGCGGTCGTAGCCCAGGCGGTCCTGGACATCGTAGAACTGGATGGCGGTGTGAGCTGAGAGACGGACTCGTCGGTCTCTGGGGCCTTTGGCTGTGCAGACCTTGCTGTGACGGTCTTTTCTTCCAGTGGAGCGAACAATGTGGCCTCCTTGGACCTCGACGATCTCTCCTACTCCGCTCCTTATCCCAAGTCTGGATGATGTTGCTGCTGCTTGCTGGTAGTTCTCTCCCATTTTTCTTGCATATTTGATGCTGTGCTCTGGGAAATTTGAGGAGGATGACGGAGCTGGGAAGTGAGATCTTTTTCTCTGTTGTTGTGTATCTAACCCTTGAAAGGAGTAAAAGTTTTGGTCTTGTTGTTGGCCCTGAAGGGGTTCTATGTCTGGTAGATATTGGTGAGGGACAAGAAAAGGTAGTTGATGATAATAGTGATGGTCTTTTGGCAAGAGCTGATGAGCTTGTTCTAGTTGTTGTTCTCCTTCCGTTACAACTTCTACATGTCTTGAATTTAGGACTATATTTAGATGTTGTTGATGATGCTGTTTGTATTGTTGCTGTTGATGCTGATGCTGACGATGACGAAGATGAAGATGAAGATTGTCTCTTTGAGGATCCAGACTCAGGACCTTGTGCTTTTTCTGTTCCAGCTTTTAGTGGAGGACACTTTTCTTTAGTTGTGGTGGGTGTTGGTTGTTCCTTTGCTAGTCTCCCTTTGATGCGGCTTCCTAATCGCTTCTTGTTGCTTGTGCAAGTGCTGCAACCATTCTGAAACCTGATACTGCTGCTTCTCCAGAAAGCCTCTGCCATTCAATATTTCCACTTCCATGACACCGCAACACCACCACCGCCTAAAACTGAAAAGCAAGCCTAAAGCAGCTCTATGGATGCCTAGCTAACCCATCTCTCTCTTTTTTGGTAATTACTTGCAAGAAAATTTATATGATAGAAAATCCAGAGATCTTATCAAAGATAGCTGATTCCTGCAACACCTTCACACAGGTTGTTTGATGTGCTTCTGCTATAGATATAGAACATAGTTATAGGGAAGCGGATGTGTATTATTTTTAGTGATGATGCCAGTGTTTGGTCAGCAAGGAGATTAAAGATCTCTGTGATCTCATCACTACGTCTTCTGCTGTTCTTTGTACTATTACCCTAAAGATCACACACACAATACAACAACACCAGGGCAAAAGTTCATTCCTTTCTCTCTCTAACAGAAAGACTTATCTTTACAGCGATTAATGTTTTTACTACAAGTTCTAAGCGTTCGTTATATTTCAACACAACGGGTTTAAATATCTGAATATGTACATTAGATCCTCTATGGCCGCGCCCACCATGCCTCTTGAAAGTTGAAAGTGACCCGTCTCTTACACCTTTTATCCCTTTCTGCTTTGCTTCACTTAAAAGAAACACCATCATCTTTCTTTGTTTCTCTACACGGGCCGTCTTTTTTTCCAATTTTCTTCTTTCCGTGAGACGTTATATTCATGCTTATTCCATTTTTCCTTTTCTTTTTCTTTTTAACAAATGCATTTTTTTAAGTTCTTCCGCTATTCGATTTGTACTTTTCTTTTCCTTACTATCAACATTCTGAAAATTTCATAACTTTTTAAATAAAAATATCTTAAAATTTGACAAATAATAAAATTATAAAAATAATTAACCCCAAGTAGAACCTTCGATCAACTTGGGAGTTTCTTTCATACCGATCAACACAATTTTTAGTTAGAAATAAATTGAAAGTTAGTGTCAAAAATAAGTCGGGTGTCATACGCGAGATGCAACGTTTGAAGACAACAGAAAATAGAATTTCACTAACCTTAAACTTACCTGGAAATGGACTTTCACTAGCCTTCTATATTTGTAAAAATAGAGTTACACTACCTTTAAATTCCTTAAATATAACTCTAGTCTATAAATACCTTAGTCAGTATTGTATAAGATTAAAGAATATTGTTGTCACACTATTCTCTTTGTATCGCCGTATCACAGTAATATAAAAAATCTATATTCTTACGCTTGGACGTAGGTCATATATTGATCAAAACACATAAATTATATATTTTTGGTTTCTTTATCTATTTCTTATATTATTTTGCTTGCACAAAATTTGGTATAAGAGCTAATATTTTATTGTCAAGATATCTTTTCACAAGTCGCGATATTAAGAATTTCAACGGAGTCAGAATTGTAAAGGACTTGGATCAGCGACAAATGCCCTTGGACCTGAATAATTGTAATGGGCCTGATAACCAAGAGTTCCAGAAGACTATTCTACATGTGACCACACACAATGCTGACTCCCTTTCAACAGATTATCGGCATACATAACAAATTTTGTTATTCTAGCTGTACAAAGAATAATCTAGAAAAGCAATCATCTTGTATAAATATACATTGTAATCGTCACATTTGAAAGTAATGAAAATCCTTTACACTATACATTTATTTTCTGTTCTTCTACA
>JAOSBO010000005.1:29186890-29228585 GCA_027563915.1 Erythroxylum rotundifolium
TCATTTATATCAAAAATTTTAATCAAATCACATAGATAATTTTAATCAAATCATCTTTGATTTACAAGATATTAAGGTTTAAATTGAGGATGAAAATCAAACCATAATTCTTTTGTGTTCTTTACCTAATTCATATAAAATTGTATTGATACTATGATATATGGTAGAGATACTATTTCTATTAATGATGTGAAGGATATTGTACAATTTAAAGAACTGAAGAAAAAGGTCTTTAACACATATGAATATGAATTAGATTTTTTTAAATGTAATATGAATTAGATTTGTGTTTGGTTATTATTAATGATAAGGATAAGGAAAGATATTCGAAATACGAGCAAGTCACAATCTAAATTAAAGGCTAAATTTGTTTGATGCTTTAACTATAAAAAAAAGGACCACTTTGAAAGGGATTGCCTAAGTGGGAGAAGGAAACAATAAAATGAAATAGATAAAAAAAAGAAAGTATTTTTATAGTCTATAAAAGTTTTGATGAAGATGATAGAAGAGAATTCTTTTCTGGTTGTGAGTAATTCTTATTTTATAATTAGTGGATGATAGACATTGGCACATTTTATCATATGACTTTCAATAAGGACTAGTTCTATTCTTTTAAAGAATAGAATGGTACTGTTTAATTGGGTGATGATGGAGGACATATAGTTAAAGGCAATAGTTCAATGCAAATCAAAATGCATGATAGAAGTGTTAGAATAGTATGCTCTTGAGCTTTGGAAGAGATAGAACAATGTCAGAAAGAAGGCAATGGTATAACCAAAGATAGAGTGAGATGAGTTATCAAGTAACTAAAGAGATGTGATTAAGAAGACTCAGTTGTATATACTCTTATCATTAAGGATGCAAATGCAACTATCTTTCAGAGAATTGTAAAATTTTAGAAGAAACATAGAAGAACGTGAGCTATGGTGAAGGATGTGAGGTTTTAGAAAATTGGAAAATTGATTGCATATGATCAAATTTTGATTAAAATAAAGGTTCACACTCCTTAGGATACAACTAAAATGTTGACAAAGATGTTACATGTTAGAAAAGTTCAAGCATAGCTTTGACTCAGTGAATACCTATATAGCTTGAAGTCTTTAGGGGCTTTTATGATAGGCATTAATTCTTAGTTAGATATTGGAGAATTTAAGTCAAAGTGGAGAATTGTGATATATGTCTTAAATTTTGGTGAATAATGAAATTATAGAAGCTAACCAACGTTAAGCAAGGATATGATACCTGCATTAGTCTCTTACTAGTTAGAGATATTTTTAAGACATAAGCAAATCAATGTCAATTTCAAGTGTGGATCAAGTTTAGGACACATAAAACAAAGTTTTAGGATGAATGAAAAAAGAATTTTACTGATTACTAACCTAAAGTGTCTATAGAAATATAATTACATTGTCCTTATACTTTTTATATATAACTTTAATATATAAATTAGACATGGCAATTAGGCTCGAGCTCGACTAGATTTGACCTAGCTTCATGCTGATTTGGGTTTTTTTTAAAAAGTTTTGGGCTTTAGGTATTATAAGAAAACGACATTGTTTTGAGTAAAACGATGTTGTTTTCCATTTTTAATATAAAAAATAAAAATTAGACTAGTTAAGCTTCGAGCCACCTAGACCGATCAGACTTAGGCTTAATTTCTAGATGTGTTATCTGTGCAAACTCGGCCTGACTCGACCTATTTCCCTGCCTATTATAAATACCTTGATAAGGTTTATATAAGATAAAAGAAGGTTATTGCTATACTATTGTCTTTATATTGTCTTCTCATAGTAATATAAGAAATCAATCTTCTTACCGGTGGATGTAGGTCATATATTAGCTGAACTACAAAAAACTTTATGTTTTTACTTCATTTATTTGTTGCATATAACTTTTTGTTTACATAGTACTTAAGTTTTTAAATAATTATTATTCCTTAAACCTACTTATACTTTAACTCTTATGAAAAAAGGTTATAAAAAAAATTAACATGTCTTTAAACTGTCTTTATAAAACATGGTTAACTCATGAATATTAAGCGTTATTTTTTGTTTTTAGTATTTAATAAATGTCTATAATTAGTACCATACATAGTGATGAGTATCCTTTCATGCATGAATAAGGGATATGGATTTGACTTAGAAGAATTTTTTAATGATGTTGAATTTCATTCACTAAAATGAGTTATCCTTTTATAGTAAATGTATTTTGCTATGCTAAATATCATATTAACAATATAAGCTAACCTTAAGATTTAGCTCACGTGATAATGAACCAACCTTTAGTTTCATTTTATGAATCATATACGAACATTAAAGTTCTAAGACTGAAAATATTTGGATTAGTTGATAATAAAAACAAATATTATCTTGCTAAAGATTAAAAATTGAAGAGAATATTTATTTTAATACAACAGTTAAATTGTGTATTTCCCAAGCTCATTTGAGAAGTGTCGTTTGGCTTAAACTTCGTGTCTACCTTTAACGATATGATATTTTAAACCTAGAAGATTGGAAAGACAAAGACTATTTTCTTAGAGATAAATTTGCTACCCTCTTATGGTTTGGCATATTATTAATGTATTATTGAATTTAAAACTATTAATAATCTCCTATAGTTTTGGTTTTACAACATTCGCTTCCTACCATTAACTTTTGCTAAAAACTCTAACTGCGGACTCTAAAATGATGTTGTTTTCATTATGTAGCCTTACACATGCCTTATATGTGACACTACAAGACATTATTCTAAAGTATAAAATTAAAACTATTATTAATAGTTTTTAAAAGTTAGGGACACATTGATAATATGTTAAACCATAAGAGGACTATCAAATTTTACCTTTTTTCTATTTATACGTAATTAAATGTAAATAATCACTCGTATTATTTACATTTTTAAAAATTTAGCATTTTAAATTGTTATCATATGAAATGAATTTTGGAAAGAATTAATGTCTAAATGATTTTTTGTTTTATGTGTATATCTACTAATGATATATATAATCATCTAGAAATGTAATTAGGTTGATTATACTAAGTCTCTCGCAATATCAGGTTTCTATAGAGTAATTTTAACTTCAAAAGAAGCCCATACAATTTGATAGACATTAACATAGGTCATGTTCTCTACATTTCTTCTACCATTACAATATAATATTAATTAATTATAACATAATGAAATTTTTTATAGTTTTTGTTAAATAAAAGTACTTAAGTCAATTTTCAATTAAAATATGATCAACAATGAAATTTTATTTTACATCTTTATTTTCTAAATAGTCCCTTATAATTTTAATTTCTTTATTTTCTAGATAGTTCCTCGCAATTTTTGTTTCAGTAAAGAAACTTCATGATATGATAATTTGTTAAATAGGTCTTTTATAACTATTTGACAAAAGATAATTTGAACTAAGACGCAAGTATTAATATTGTATAAAGTACATGGTTTTTATAATTAAAAGTTTTACCGATTACTTTTTAAACTTATTAGATAAATTCTTAAGATACATAATAGTCCGTTAAATTATATATTTCAGATAAGTAATTCAATAAATCAATAAGATGAGATTAAGTGATAGATTAAATGTGATTGGCTAGTAATAAACTATAACAGACAATACACATATTTCAACTAACCCAATAACTATAGGTAAGTCCGTAGATAATTCTTCCCTCCTCTTCTTTTTGAGGACTTAATTCGAAAATTCTAAGGCATTTTTACACTAAAGTTTATGTGAAAAGTCTCTCTTACTGTATTTAGAAGACAACTCATAAAATAATTCATTTAGAAGATGATGGTTTACTTGATCTTTTATCTTAATTTTATTACAAAAAAAGTGTAAATTTAATTTTAATGCTTTCATCAAAATATAAGTTAAATCATAACGTTTTAGAATGTTCAAAACAAATATTGATGCTTTTAGAATATTTAAATAAAATCATAAATAAATGAAAATTTATATCCATTTAATATTTTATTTAACCATTTTTAAAAATTTACACTTCATTTTGAATGTTTCAAAATGTTATTCTAACTTTTATCTTAGTGAGAATATTATAGTTAAAATTTCACTTTTTACCATTTTCATTTTCAATTAACATGAACTCTAAAACATTGTTAACTATCATATATAGTGATATGTAATATTACATTCAATATTTATAATATTTATAACTATTTAAAATGACATCTACCTAGTATGTTAAAGGAAACGATGAGCTAATGAGTCTCTTCTATCACTTCCCCCTTATGTCCTATAGTAACTTTCACATTTAAGATTTATTGTATAGGCCATTCATAAGAAATAAATAAATTCAAATCAGTATAATAATACCTTATTACACATCATCATGAACTCTACTAGATTAAAAGACCATACTACAAATATCACTAAACTCATAACTCGTATTATAGTAGTAAAGATACTACCCTTTGTTAACATTAAACTAATGTTAGTAAAAGGGATAAACATTTCCTATTTAAATGGCCCCTATCTTTTGGCTAACCCTTGCTAGTTGGGTTTCTTTTGTTTATGAAGCTACTCCCCTACTTCTCCTCTTTTCTTCTACTCTATTTTTTTCCTACCTTTTCCTCCCTCTTTCCTCCTCTAGAAGCTATCGTAACTACTCTACTACCAAGGGCATTTTGGACTTTATCTTATTTCCTACCCTTTGAAGTTATTGTTTTCAGTAACAACTTTTTGAAACTATAATTGCTTGTGTATTTCACTACCCCCTGCATGGCTTGTACAAAGAGTCCTTCAAACATGTATGCAAAGTTCCCTTAAGGAAATCCCTCCCTTACCCTCAAAGTCTCTTGTTTGGTATGGACCTTCCTTAGCTCTGACCTAACGGTTGGTGAAGCTCCAAACCGAAGCCATCACCATCAAACACATAAAGGTCCCTTTACGGTGATACCTCCAATTCTGTGCTTCATTATATTCCACTTGCCTTTATGTATAGAGACTCGATAATTTCAACCTTACTGGAAAATCTCAAGAAAAGGGCAGACTTGTGGTCATTAATGATGGTTGGTTTCTTGTTTGGGAGGCAACTAACATTGCCTCTAGTCAAATAATGGGCGAAGAAACAATAGAAAACTTGTGGTCTTATGGACATTTTACTTACAAAGGCCATTTATTTCTAATCAAATTCACTAACAAGTTTGTAGCTAATGAAGTTATAGAAATGACTCTTTGTTATATGAACAACCTCCGTTTTCTTCTCAAAATATGGAAGCCTGAGATTAAGCTGGAGGAAATCTAATAGAAGTAGGTCCCTATTTGGGTTAATTTCTATTAAATTCCTGGGAACACTGGTCAACAAATGGGCTAGGTATTCTAGATAGCTTTATTAGCAAACCAAAGTGTATGGATAAGGCAACCTTAATGAAAAAAAGTTGGATATGCTAGGATATATGTCAACATAAATGTTGTTAAACAACTCCTAAAGGAGATTCCTTTATTGCAACATAGAGATAAGGATAAGCTCATAGAGGACACTATTCATATTTCCTATTAATGGAGGCGTACTCCAACTATGCTTATGAAGCAATGGCGACCAACATGTAAATTATTCAAGAGGGGCAACTATGAGGATCTGTTAGGATTTCCAGTGGACATAAAAAAAAAATACAAAACCTCTAGATGAGTGTATTTAAACTAGATCAATTCCTAACTTGGTCTAGGAACCTCCTAAGCAAACTACAGCCTAGGATAAATCTCTATTGGAAAATATGGAACCATTCTTAAATGCTAATGGGGAAGCTCAAGTAGCCTAATAGCTTCAATGTAGATTATGGAATGCCATCAAAATATATCTAAGGAGTCTTAAACATAGGTACAATTATCAATCCTTTTGATCATAAAACTAGAAGCTATGCAAGCTTAGGTGAGGATTTCAAAATAGTAGAAAAAAGGAGGTTTGGTGACAGAGAAAAAAAGAAGTCAACTAACCTCTAGTATTATGCCAATCTTAGCTTGGAACAGTAAAGGTATTAATAACCTAAAAAGAATAACTTTTTTCATGAATACTGTTAATTATATGATTTTTGGGATACTAGAAACCAAGCAGATTAAGGAGGCATGTTCTAAAGGATGGTTTCTAAATAATTAGAAAGTGATTTCTAATCACTCTCACCACGGCTTAAGTAGAATTGTGGTGGCTTGTTGTCCTAACCTAATAAAGTTATTGAGTATGTAAAGTGACATGTAAGGAATCCATTGACAAGTGGAAGGTGATAGTTTGGGAGTCACGTGGATAAGTTTTATTTATACCTCCAACTATTCATTCTAACGAGAGGGTTTATGGAAGGAGCTTAAGGACTTTACTCTGCTAGTAAAGGGCTCTTAGATCATCCTGGGGGACTTAAATCATACTCTTCTAACCTTTGAATCTAAAGGAAGCATATGCAAGCATCAACCTAATAATGATCTCCATTTATGTCTCTCAATAATTGAAGTAATTGACCTAAATTTTAGAGGTTATCATCTTACCTAAAGTAATAAATAGGAAGGAGATTGACTTATTCATAAGAAGCTTAATAGAGCCTTAATTAACCAAGTTTAATTAATCAATATCCCAAATAGTGTTGTTTACTTCTATAAATTTCTAAGCACTGAACATAGTCTAATTATGACAATTAACATGGCTAAAAGTAAATTCAGAATTACTCTGTACGAGTTTTTTAATTATTTAGCTTCCAAAGTAAGGTTTGATGAAGTTATTTCAAGAGGACTAAGATAACCTACTCAGGGATATAAATCCTTCCAGATCTACCAAAAGATAAACAATCTAACAAGAGATTAAGAATTACATGAACAAACCATGCTAGACCTCATGAAGAATAAGGAAAGGGCTAATGAGACATTTCTTATAAGACAAAAGGAATTGTATATGAACAACATAGGTTTACTTCCTAGTTTAATAGATATAATTTGACCTCCCAAATTGAGACATCTAGACTCTCCTAGCCCTACCTTAGACACTCTAAGATTAAAGGATAATGTGAAACTATCCTTAGAAAAAGAGACAGTAAAAGTATAACTAGAATCCTTCAAATTCACAATTTTTATTGTAAAGTAGAAGTTAAAGGTAACTTAGATGAAGGAGGGAGATTCCAATAAAAAATTCTTCTATATGAGCTTACTAGCTAAGAGAAATAGGAATAATATCTCTATCCTAAATGATTACATTAGAGCTATGATTATTGATCTAAAACCTAGTTAGAGATTGCTAACATAATAGGAACAAAAATTATCTAAATACAAGTTCTTATTGGCTTAAATAACCTAGATCTTAAGTCTTCATCAAAGGAAGATATATAGGTGACGACATCTTAACTGCACAAAACCTATTAAAAAATTATCACAAAAAAGGCTCAAGAAGGAATTATACCATTAAATTAGACATCTACAAGGCTTTTGATACTCTAAAATGGGATTCTTGGTTCAGTTTCCTAAGTCTATGTGGTTTCCTGAACTATTTATCTCTTATATCCAAACTGGTGTTGTTGTTACTTCCTTTTGCATCATGGTAAATTGAGAAATGACTCCTATCTTTCAAGGCATAAGAGGGATGAGGTAAGGGGACCATTTGTCCCTTTAACTTTTCACTTTAGCAATTGAAGTCCTCTCTAAGATATTGGAAAAGAAAATCAGTTAGGATAGTGGAAAAGAGAACCAATTGGGATAGTAACTTTAAATATCACACTAATGTTCTCGATCAAAAATCTCCTTTATTGTTAATAGTGATGTCCTTCTCTTCTGCTATTGAAATATCCTTTCTGTGAAACTTATGATGGACTCCCTAGAGACTTTCATTGACTTCTTGGGCTTATGTATCAAAAAGGACAAAAGTTCACTAATTTTTCCTAAGGATTACTTGGGTTCCTTTCGCATCCCTCTTAATAAAATATATGGAAGCCCTTATTTCCTCTAGAATACTGTCTTATAATGATTGTCAGGTGCTATATGATGCTATCAAGTCAAGTATAAGTAATTTGAAATGCAGGACTCTATCTTACTTAGGGAGAATGCAACTAATTTCATCAATGTTAACCAACCGAAATAATTACTAGGATTTTAACTTCTTACTTCCAAAGCAATAATTGAAAAACATTGAAAAGCTAATGAGGAGTTTCCTTTAGGTTAAGGGTTTGAACATCAAAGCATTCGCTAAAGTAAGTTGGTCTATGTTCAAGTTATTAAGAAGGAAGGAGGTTTGGGAATATTATCTCTATAAGACATGGATTTAGCTCTTCTTGCTAAATGCATACGAAGGACTGAGAATGAGAAAAGCTCTCTATGGATAAAATGGGTGCATGGACATCACTTAAAAGGTAAAAGCATCTAGAGAGAAAAAACTAGAACAAGCTTTCAAAGAGTATATTATAGATTTTCAAGCTGAGTAATTATTTTTAGTCGTATATTAGGATGGACATCAATGATGGCTCCATATTGTCTCTTTGGTTTGACAACTGGAGACCTAGCACCCCCTATATCTATTAGCAAATGACAATGCCATAAAGCTTTTTTTCCGATTGAAGCCAGAGTTAATTCTCTGATTTTTTTCTTGACAATAGTGTAGTACTAACAGATTATCAAAAGCTTTAAAAGGTTGGACCCCGAACTACTTATCTCATCTATCATTACAGGATAGAGCTATCTAGAGCTTAAATTCCTACAAGTATTTTCTTAGTAAACTCCTACAGGTTAAGCCTTCAGGTCTATAGGGAATTTAGATGTTAAAATAATTCTTTAAAATAAATAAAATCTTAATTGTTGAATACAATGATCATAATTTTCATAATAAATTAATTTTAATTAATATTTATTCCATATAAATTACTAATAAAATTGGATTATTAAAGAATAAAATAATATTCGTAATACCATTCATTAAAATAGGATAAATTAAAAATTAAAATGGAAACTCAACTAAGCACATTTTTATTGATTTAAAAAATAAAAATAAAAAAGAAACTAAACAAATATAATGTTTAAACTAGCAAAATTGTGTTGGGATTGTTATAACTTTAGGATAGTCGGGCGGAACATTGAAACTTAAGTTTGTCAAAAGTATAAGTCTGCTTGAAATCAATAAAATATTAAAAGAGACAATGTAAATATGTTTTTTATTTGCATTTACTTATTTGTAATCCTAAGACCCATTTAATATATTTTTACATCTATGTGAAGTACGATTATTTTTGGTTTATATCGAAGAGATTAACAAAGCAATAAATGTTAAATAGTTCATATAACAAACTTTTATCGAAGAAATAAAATTTTTTTTGGCACAAAGTGAAATTTATTTGGTAATAGTACTTCCCAAAATGCATTTGTTTGTAGAATTTTTAGTATTATAACTTAGTTTTCATGAAAAGTTGAAATTTAATTTAAGAAATAAAGTACTTTAAATCGCAACTTTTTACAGATTTCTCTTTTATTTTTACTATTATTATTTACTATTAAAGCCCACCAGTTACTATAAGAGGACCCCACTCTTGTCCCGTAAAAAGTAGAATTTGAAGTCTTGGAGAATGTAATTTGGCTTTCCGTAAAATCTTGTGCCTGTAAAGAAGTGAAGTCTCTAATTCCAAGTCCTGAATACCGACTCATTACTCTATGCGGTATTTCTTATATGCACTAATTTCGAAGAGATGTATACAATAAGAAAGAGTGAAAGATCATCTTACCTGCATTAAGAGCAAGAACCTTGGAGATTTTGAGGAACTTTGGATTGATAATTCCATCTCATTTATATGTATAATAATCATAATAAACCCACATGCATCCTTGCCACTTGTCATCTACCATATGTTTTACCAACTGGGTAAATTCCGGTGCGGTCAAGACCATGTCTCCACCCTATAATTTTGCTGTGAAATCACGAAATTCATTTCTTCCATTCCCTTTCTTCGTTCTCACTTTGCTATTAAGCATAAACCTGTATTTAATTACTTTAAAAGGTATTTTGTCACTTAAGTAAGGTGCTTGATATTAAATATGATAACAATCCTATGATGTCTAAACTATCATCAATCGAAAGTGGCATACTTTCATTGAATATGGAATAATATGGAACTAACTTTTGTAGTAATAATATGGATTCAACTATAATTTTCTGATACAGTAATATGATAAGAATGTTAGTGAGCCCGTCACTGGAAATATTGATAAGATGAAGGCAATGACAACTGTTAACTCTAATAAACCTAATTGGAAATTTCTCTTAATATTTATGGCAAGAACGGTATAGATGATCTTAGTGTTAACTTTACTAAGTAGGCTTTGGAGGTAAACCTTGACCCTTCAGAGAATTTCCACAAAGAGGATAGTAAATTCATTACTTAAAGAAACTTAGAAGAAAGCCAAACAAGAAGAAGAACCAATTGGGGATCACCTCAGTTCTTCCTTCTTGATGTAAATTCCACTTTGGAATATAAGAGGATTCAATAGTCCTCATAAAAAATAGACAATTATAGATATTGTAAATAATCCTGTTGGGGGTTTTTTTTTTTAGAAGCCAGAGTAAAGGTAATGAGCATAAAGGATAACCTGAGTTTTTCAGGACCCAACTAAAGCTACTTCTCGCCTTTAAAAAGGAAAAAACTGAAGCTACTTCTCCAACCATTTACTTTATTTTAATGAGAGGATTGTTGTTACCTATAATCCAATTATTATTTATGTTTCTAACTTGTTCATGTTTGATTAAGTTATCCATATATCTTACTCTACTTCTTAGCTCCCTATCCCCGTAACTATCTCTTTTATTTATGCAACTAAGGTAGCATTCTAGAGAGTGCACCCACGAAATTACCTAAAGAAGCTATATTGGTTAGTGTTAGGAGATATGAATTGCATTTTAAATTCTCAAAAGGCAGAAGGAAGGAAGCTCATCTAAAGGTTAAAGAATGAACTTAGCCATGTTATTAATCATACTGGACTTGTTGATTTGAATAATATATTGTCAATTATTCACTTGGAATAACAAGTAACAAAGGTAATAATTCATTAGAAAGAAGCTTAATAAAGCCTTATTAAATCGTGTTTGGTTATGATTCTTTCCTTTTAGCGATACCCATTTTGGTATTCTCCCTCTTTAGATTTCTCATCCATAGTGATGCTTTAACTTAGTAATAGTGCCTTTATTAAAACCCTCTTCAATTATAACAATTATTTAACTAAAGTATATGGGTTTGAAAGGGTTGATTGGTCTAGTATGTAAAAGCATGTGAAGTTAATGGCTATCAAAGAAGAACTTAAAACATTTAATAGAAGACCTTTTTTAGAAACTAAATTTGATGTTAAGGTGACAAAAGAATCAACAATTCATATTAAGAATGAGTGTTATAAGGACCCTTCAAATTCGTAGCTCAAGAATCAAGAGATACAAGCATTGAATAATTTCATCCATGCTCTAAGCATCTACAACTCATTGCTAAGATAAAAATCCAGGATTCTTCAATTGAAAGAAGGGGATCACAACACCAAATTCTTTTAAACTCCTTGTTGACTCACAGAAATTGCAAAAAGATAATCTCTCTTATAGACGATTTAGGAAATTTGTTTAGAGATTGAGTTATGCTTAAGAATATCTTTTAAACACTTCAAATATCTTCTAGGTGAAAAGTCTTTATGTAAGTCTTCCACTTATGATCTCAAAAATGTCATTGATTCAAGCTTGGATTAGTCTTTAACTGAGATCCTCACTAGCTCCTCCATTACTTCTGATGTTAAATTAACTTTATTTAGCCTTATTCCTAATAGGGCATCTAGACCATATGGATTTAATGCCTTATTCTTTTAGAATACTTGGTCTTTTACATGTGATCCAGTTGTGGAAATAGTGTTAGAATTCTTTGATAGGAAGAAAGTGTTAAAAGAGATTAAAAAGACTTATACTTGTCATATCCCCAAGAAGAGCAACGCAAGCTCCTTATATGATTATAAACTTATTTCTTATTGCATCATGACCTACAAGATCACGTATAAGAAGCTAGCAAATAGATTAAAAGTTGCTCTGAAAATCATTATTAATCTTATCCATAATGCATTCATTCAAAGAAGGAATGTGGGTGATTATATTCTTCTTGTTTAGGAATTTATCAAAGACTTTAACGTCAAAACTTCCATCAAAAGATGCTCCTTGAAGATTGAATTTAATAAATATATTGATTCCTTGTATTAGATTTTTATCATTAACTATCTCTATACCTTTAGGTTTCTAAAACTTTCTGTAGATTGGATTCAAGCTTACATCACCACCTCTTATAATATGATTAACAATGGATAATCCACATTCCTATTCAGAGGGGCTAAAGGCATTGAACAAGGGGATCCTTTATCCTTTCTCTGTTTACCTATTCACAATTGTAATTGAAATCTTCATTAGGCTAACTTGCTATATAGGAGAGAATGGTTCTTTTATTTTCCATTATAAATGCCACCTTAAGATATTCAATTTAGCTTTTACTGATTCCATTTTATGGATTTTATCCTAACTCTTTTGGCATATTGATGAGCTCCATTTCATCCTTCTTTAAGATGTCTACACTAACTATTAATTTTAAAAAAATATCTTTTATATCTCTGTTGGCACTCATAATGTCACCTCGCTTATTAGGATTTCCAGACTCAAAATTCATTACACTTCCATTAAATATCTAAGAGTTATCATATCCATAAAAAGCCCTCATTTAGATACTATATGCTACTCAAAGAATCCATCAATAATAGAATATCAAGTTGGTGGAATTGTTTTCTCTATTATGTTGGTAGGTTACAAATAATAGCACATCTAGTTCTTCTTAAGAGAACTATTCAATATATTGAGAAGATGCTTAAGAACTTCTTGTGCAATCTGTAAGGTTAGGTGAACAAATATGTGCTGCCATAAGAAAGAAGTTGATTTAAGATTAATCTCAATTAAAGTAATAAGTCAGTTATTGCTCTCAAAGAGATTTCCAAGTATTTTTAATGATAAAGAGGCAGTTTGGGTGAAATGGAAGCATAAATATTACTTGTATGATTGTAGCTCCTAACAGGAAGCACTATTGACTTCTAACTCAAATGCTTGAATATGGTATCATCTTAATATGGTTTTTAATAACTTGATTAGTGACAACAAAGGTACATGGCTTTGGTTTAATAACTAGTACAAATTAGGTCCATTGCACATTATTTTAGATTTGACCTCACTAAGATTAAAGATACCTATTAAATACAAGGTGAAAGAAATTATCAATTGTGATGATTGGAATTGTAATTTGAGAGGTCTAATGATAAATAAGGCAAAACCTCCACAACTATAAGCTTGATTCCCTATCCTCAAATTCCATTGTTTTGTTAAAGGATCATTCCAACTATTTTACAAATAAATCTTGTTTGGAAAAATACAAATATCATTACCAAAAAAGTATTATGGTTAGAGTTGGTGTAGTGTAAGTCTCAAGTTCCTAAAATTCCTTTATATATTGACTAGCTATCAAGAAGCATACAAGATAAAGGATATGATAAAAGGATGTTTAGATTAGATTTGTCTACTTCACAGCTCTTACTAGAGTCCATTAAGCATCTTTACTTCTAGTGTCAGTTTACTTAGGCTATATTTGTCTGCTTTGCAGGTCTTATTAGAGTCCATTAAACATCTTTACTTCTAGCGTCAGTTTACTTAGGCTTTATAGTTTAGGATATGTTTATGTCAGGATAAGGAATGAGGAAGGGTTGTAAAATGGGTATGGAATTAGTAAAAATTGATGAGGAAGGATGCCAATATCTTTTTGGAGAAAAGAAGAATTGAATTAAGCCATAAAGGGAATTCTAGGTGAACAAGTCAAATTACTAAGGTAAAAAGCACTAGTAATTATAAAGGATTACAAAAATATACTTAAAACAAAGATCTAGGAATTCCAAATGGATAGCATATATTGCACATCTTGAACTCTATGCTTGTGAATGGTTATCTGAAGTATAATGAGTTGTATGAGTTGATTGTAAAATTGCTCTTTAGAAAGGCTCTTATCATGGAAATTCGATTATTTCTCTTATCCCATGTTGTAGTGATGATAGATGCATGTTTGATTACAATTATACACGCATATTTGATATATTTTGCTTAATATTATATATATATTTTTTGTATTTTTGGTACTTAATTCTCTCCAATTGCATTTATAAGTTATAATTTCCTTCATGGACCAAAATGAGACAAATTTGGAAGAAATTGTGACGTAAAACAAAGATTTGAAGTATTTTGGACATATATGACCATATAAGTCTTTACGAACATGTAAATTCACAATTTTATGGATTTTCAGAGCTACACAATCAATTGCACAACGGGGAGCTACACAAGCACTTACACGGTTGTGCAATTGACCATGTTCATCATAATAACCCTAATTTTTACTATAAATGCAGATGAATAGAGGCAAACAAAAGAAAACTGACATTTGTAGCAGATTTTAGATGTGAGGAACGTAAAGAAGGGACAATTTTGATCAAGGAATGTGGAGAACGAGAATAATTCATCAAAGATATAATTGATTACAACATCAAACCTCAAACTTGTAAGAACATTCGATAAAAGGAAAATCAAGATTTAGAATTATGATTTCTTTGTTTTCTATTCCTTGTTCTTCTTGTTTATCTTTGGTTTTGTTTTCTATTATGCGTAACTAAACGTGTTTAATGTCTAGGTGCGATGAACCCTAGTTGGAATAACATTGTGTCTTAATTCCTTTATTTAATGCAATTACTTTGATATATTTATTGTGATTCAATTATGAGTTTTATACTTGTTTAAATATATCCAAAATATTAGAATATGATTTGATTTCATCTCATTAAGATTGAAAATCATTTGTATTGATCTACCATAGTTGAAAGGAGTTGATTGCAAACCTAGAGATAGGCCGATATAAATCCTCTAAATTAGGTCAAACCTAATAGCGAAATTCATAAATCGATAATACAATCCTAGGAATTTTAACTAGAAAAATTTCAATTAATCAACATATGGAATAGTTATTAGTAGTCTCTCGAGAGTAAAAAATATAAGACTAGAACTTTCAAGGTCTAATAATCAATAAAATAGTTTTATGGTAAAAGGTTAATTAATTAATGATTTTTAGGGGGGATTCATCACCTAGACACTAATATTTGATATTGAGTTTACTAAGTAATTTCCTTTGATCTTTTTCATTATTTTCCTTTTTTATTATATTAGTTTAAGTTTTATTTTTAATTAACAAACAACATCCAATTCGTAGGTTAGATAATAAGAGAAAGGTAATTACTAATACTTACTGTCTTCGTGAGATTGACCTATACTTGCTTATGCTAGCTACAACTACGTCATGCACTTGTGATTAAATTACTAGACACTTTTATTTTATTTTGTTTTATTTTATTTTAATTAAGTTTTTGTATTTATTTTAATTTGCTTTACTTATTTTTCTTATATTTATTATATTTATGGCTTATTCATTTAATTATCATTTGAACTTCTCTACATTAACGGTGTGCTTATGGATTATTTTTAGGAATTAATGTTTAACATTATAGCCACAACTCACGATGAAAGGTTGGAGCAATTAGTATTCTTTTAGGAGCTACTATATGTTATCACAACATATAGTATCACCATATTGGAAAAAGAGATTTCCTCACATATTTTCAGAAGGTCAATTGATGTCTATGCATTGATGTGATATTTATAGAAATAATTATTGCAATCATGAACGTTGGACACCAACACATATATGGGAGCAACCAAGCTTGTACAACCAACTTGAAGGTGCATCATACAAGAATCTGTATAATTCAAAGTGGAACAAACCTTACACATATGGATGAACTGACTCTGCTCTAACTAAGTATGTATAATAAAAGTAGCAATACGAAAGTATTATAGATAAACTACTGGAATATTTTGTCAAGTACGTAATGAGCTCATGTAAATTTAAAGAGAAATTTTCTTCACCATAGTATAATGAGTATAATACCTCATACTATCTAAACTCCCTAACATCTCAGAGTGAAGAAAATATGGTGGTCGATTTTATGAATGAAGATACATTTTAATAAGGTAAAGAGGTAATTGTTGCTTTGGAAGATATGTGATCTGGTGTTTGATGTGTGCAAGTTCTAATAAATACCCTTGATAATCCGTAAGCACACTATTCATTAGCATAGTACCTAAAGTGTCGATCCCATGAGGAGGAGTAATCTAATCCTAAAATCTAAGGCCAGAATAAATTGCAGAAATTCAAAATATAACGAAACTAAAATGAGAATTCAATCTAATTCAATCAAATTAAATCAGAAATCAATCACGAAAATATTAATAATTCAACGGTTGCAACAGACACCTAAGAATCAACCTAAGGGAATTACCAGTTGAGAGAAAGAGAATTTTACCTATCGCTAACGCTAACCTAATTGATTAAGAATTATTGTTGGTTGTAGACAATTCTAGGGTTGATTACTCTCTTTTGAGTTATAACCATTAACCCTAAATCATAAACCCTAATCAAATTATGGAAGTTGTAGTCTTTCAATTATCAATCTATCCAAAACCCTAACTAGCTTTGAAGTTCTCTAATAAACTACCAGAAACCTATATAAGATCTCTCTTTGCACAATTTACCGATTTGATTTAATTCTAATTATACTATATCACCTAACTCTCATTAGCCTAATTTAATTATTTTTCATCTGATTCACCCTCTCAGTTTATTATTGAATTATGCAATCGTAAAATTAAATATAAATAAATAAAAATAACACAAAAACAATCAAATTTCATTAATTCAAAGATAAAACTCTGAACGTGAGTTTAGAACATCTTCAACATTCAAAAATTCTATCATCAAACTATTATTCCAATTTTATACAATAATAAAATTGAAATAAAAAGGAAATATGATCTGAATGAATGATGGAAGGTGTCAACATCAGGAAACTCCTAATCTGGGAAGCACGTCGAGTTAGCTTCTTCTCCATTTCTCTCTTCCTTTTTCTCTTTCTCAATCTTTCATTGAATTCTCTCTAGGGTTTCTCTGGAAGTGGCTGATGCAAAAGCTCCCTTTGCCTCTTTGTCTTGTTCTTTAAATATCTTTTGTATTTTGAGTAGCCTTAGGGTTTTTCCAAGGTCTGAATAGTCCTAAAAATCTATCGAAACTTGACGTTTTTGAGTGTCTACATGTTTGCCTGATGTAAGCCATGAGTGTAGTATGCAGGGCATGATCGTGGGCCATTGTTTTGGCCTGAATGTCTCTAAATTTTCTCCATTTTTCGATGTTGATCCTGAAACACTAACAAATACATCAAGGTACCTCAAAAACATAATATTTAAGCTCAAAGACTTGTACTAACCTATAAGACACTTAAAACATAAATAATTAACAAACTAACACGATTATAACCTAATCTTATACTAAACGATTGAATTAACACTTAAATACATATCAAACTAAGCCCTAAAACATGATGTAAATTACCCTTATCAATATGATGGCCAATTTTATTCAAGAATAAAAAATGAAGCATTAGAAAATAGAGGATCGTATATAGAATATGTTGAATTAGGTTAACCAACTAGCAAAGATATTATTTAATGAACTATAGAAGAGTTTGTTGAGCACTACTAAAATATATCCTAACGATTATGGAATCAAAATCACTTTAAGAGTGGAAATGAGTTTTTAGAAGAAGAAGACGAAGAAGAAGAGGGAGTATTTTTCCAAGAAGAGGAAGTAGAGGAGTGACAAGAGATAGTTAAAAAAAAAGACAAGCCAAAAACGATTTTTCACAAAGAAGAACAAGAAGAGTGGACAAAGCTTGTTTAGGAAGAACAAATGGAGGAACCAAATAAGGAAAATACTGATGAGTCATTGGTAGCCATCTTAAGTACGGAGGGTTCCCACTTCCTCCAAGAAAAATTATTTAAGCTAATTGATGATTCAAGGAGTTTTGTTATTCCTAATTTTATTAATAGTTTGTGATTAAAAAAAGGCCATTATTCTAAAATTGGATGGTTAGCCCCAACATTAGAATTAGAAAGTCTTATTTCTCAAGAAATTACAAACTTAGCTTTCTCACTTATTATATATGCTTATATTGTGTACATTGAGGATAATGTACAATTTTAAGTGTTGGGAAAAGGTTAATGGTTTTAGTGGCTTTCTTAAGCTTATTATAATCTTAGTTATTAAATTTTATTAATTGATATTCTTAATTAATTGAATTCTTTCCATCAGTACTGCATTTCATTTTTGAATATTGGATTGAATTACTATGCAAAAAGATGATTGTTAGACTAAAATTACTTTTATAGGTCATATTTTTAATAGTCAATTTGAATGAAAGTTGCATACTATTTACATACATAATACCATTCCTTTGTATGGGCTTTTGGGATAAGAGCAAAATTTGAAAAAACAAAATTTAATCTCTTTTATTCTTTCATGTGTGTTATCATGTATAGTTGGACAATTCTATTACTTGTTTTTATTCCGTATACTGAGACCATAGTTTTTTAAATTAGAAGTATTGAAGTGATACAAACACTTACATTTAATATTTGTTTAAGCCTATTTCTTTGATAATTACCTTACCTATATTTTATTCTTTAGGAATAAATAATTTTAGGCTTAGTGTTTTTCATTGATTATAACCACATTATCAACCTTTATCTTATTTTTATTTGAAGACTTTTTACTGCTTGAACCCTAAAGGTTATTTACATTACTTGACTGTTTGAATCTTAAAATTTTGAATGGTCCAATATTTCTTAAATTGTGATATATGATGGTTGTTCAAATTTATTATGATTAAAAAAATGAGAATAGAAAAAAGAAAAGAATAAATATATAATACAATTGGTTTATTAACGAAAGGGAAAATGTGTATTGTAATAAGTTTCTTGTAATGTTTTTTTAGTAAATTCCCTTTAAATCAAGCCTCTTTAATAACTTAATCATACCTTACCTAAAACCCTTTACAACCCTATAAAGACCTTTTGATTTTTGTTTCTAGTTTACTTACAAATGGTAGAGATGTGATAAAATTACAAGACTATGGTAAGAATTCTGCTATGCATCGATTTGAGAGTTTTATACCTTTCAACTTAAATACTTGAGTGCATTTAGTGAAATCCTTTTAAGGGTGTAAAGATTTATGCTTTTGCTTTCAATGAGAATATTGATGTAATTATTAATTTGACTTGTGAAATTAGTTTTAGGATAACTTGATTTTACTTTTATGCTAATTTGATTAATATGAAATAATGATTTATAGTATGGATTGAGAGATTGAAATTAATGAAGGATAAATGTTGTAAGATTTATATTTGAGATTATGATTTACTAAAGGACAAGCAAAAAATTAAGTGTGGGGATGTTTGATAAATGCATATTTGATTATAATTATACACCTATATTTGATGTATTTTGCTTAATATTTTACAGTTTTGTTTTATTTTAGGTACTTAGTTCTCTCTAAGAGCATTTACAGGTTATAATTGCCTTCATAGACCAAAATGAGACAAATTTAGATGAAATTAAGGCATAATCAAAGATTTGAAGCATCTTAGACATATACAACCATGTAAGTCTTTGTGAACATGTGAAGCCACAATTTTGGGAGTTTTTAGAGCTACATGGGCACCTGTGTAAGTGATCTTTTATATCCTAGTAACCTTAGTTTTCACTATAAAATGATGTGGACAAAGGCCAACAAAGGAGAGCTGACTTTTGTAGTAACTTCCAGATGTGAAGAACGTAGAGAAGGGGCAATTTTGATCAAGGAATGAGAAGACCATGAAGAATTCATCAAGAGATCCAATATATTACAACATCCAACCTCAAACTTGTAAAAACATTCAGTAGAAGAAAAAAGGAGATTTAGAATTATGATTCCTTTGTTTTCTACTAATTTTCCTTCTTATTTATCTTTGATTTCATTTTTTATTATGTGCATATATAACTAAACATGTTTAGTGTCTAGGTGTAATGAACCTAGTTGGGATAACAATATGTCTTGATTCTTTTATTTAATGTAATTACTTTGATTGATTTATTAAGATTCAATTATGAGTTTTATGCATGTTCAAATATATCCAAAATATTAGTATATGATTTGATTTCATATCATTGAGAATGAGAAATCATTTGTATGAATAGATCTAGTATAATTGAATGGAGTTGATTGTAAACTTAGAGATAGGTCAGTAAAAATCCTCTAGATTAGAGTCAAAACTAATAGCAAAATTCATAAATTGATAATGCAATCCCAGGAAATTTAACTAGAAAGATTTTGGTTAATCGACCTATAGATTACTTGATAGTAATCTTGAAAGAGTTATTAACATAAGATGGGAATTTTCATGGTTCAAGAATCAATAAAATAATTGCATAGTAAAAGGTCAATTAATTAATAATTAAGCCTTCTAAGTAATTTCCTTTGTTCTTTATTTATTAATGTTTCCTATTTTGTTTTATTTGTTTAAGTTTTTTAATTAAAAACTAACATCTAAGTTGTAGGTTAACTAATAGTGAAAGGTCATTACTAGTACTTACTGTTTTTATGGGATTAACCCCATACTTGCCTGTGCTAGTTACAACTATATCTTGGATTTTTTGTTAAATTAATATTGGTGTAGAAATGACCATCCAAGTGAGCATAGAAGATAGAACTAAACAAAAACACTATTGCGCAACTTTAGTGTTGCTTAGTGCATCAAAATTCAAACACTTCCTTGGAAGAGCTTTCCAAATATCATTGGTAAACCTACAACTAAAAAATAAATGATCTATATTTTCTTTAACATAGTGAACATCAATTGGTGATGTTCATGAATTTAGCAAGCTTATCGACAACTGGCAGTTTGTTCTTATAGCAGGCCATAGAGTGATGGAAGCTCGTGGAAGAAGATGATGGGATATCACGCCACCTTAGTCCTAGATTTAAATGTTAGATCACTAAAAAGTAGATTTTTTTTTCATATATGGTATGTAAACCTGCCATTAAAAGTGTGTTTACAAATGAATATTTCTTCTTCTGTACTGATTGTAGTCTAAATAATCTCATTTAGTAAGGAACTAGCAATGGGAATTTGTTTGAAGATCTCATGGTTCAAAAATGAATATGTTACTGATGCTTTTAGTTGAATGACTACTTTGAGGGATGGGGCTTCAGTTATATTATCCAAATGAACAGATAACCAATTATCATGCCAAAAGTTGATAGATTCTCTATTTCCTATCAATGCAATAAGATTAGGTCTCAACATATCTCTCATCTTAAGTATAACTTTCAAAGTAGAAGAGGGAAGATTCTCCATTTCTTGTCCATGTAATGAAGTTAGGTCTCAACACATCTCTCATCTTGAGTATAGCTTTCAAAATAGAAGAGGGATAATGCTTCACATCAAAGGCCCATATGCTCCTTTTTTTTTCATGAAGTAGCTTTGTATCCACTTATACCAATAGGACTATTTATCAAACATAGGTCTTCACAACCTTTTGGTGAGCATCACAGTGTTCATATTTTTGGCCAAGCAAATATCTAACATCTCTTATGCCAACCTATAAGATGTAATTAGAATGCCAAGATACCTCAATGGAAAATCTTATTGTTTGAATCTTATAATGGCTAACTATATTGGATTATGATTTTTAGCACTTTTATAGAGGAAGAAACTACTCTTAGAGCAATTCACTTATGGTCTAAAATTTTTTTGAAAGACCCTAAAAGCATTTATAAAAGTCAAGATAGATGTGTCATCTACTTTGGAAAGTAAGATAAGGTCATTAGCAAAATAGAGACTGGTGATATGAAGTTTCCTACATTTAGAGTGACGTTTGAATCCCTTTTTCCTTTGAACAATTCTAAAAAGTAATCTGTTGAAAACTTTCATGACAATTGCAAAGAGGTAGGGAGAGATGGGATCACTTTAGCAAATTTCTTTACAAATTTTGAAGAACTTGGTAGGTTAACCATTGACAAGAATGATATATGAAGGTGACATGATAAATTGCTTAATTCAGTGTATAAAATAAGTTGGAACCTCCATAACGGTAAGAATGCTAATTATGAATTCCCATTCAACACTATTATAAGCCTTTGAATGGTCAATTTTGATGCAGTAATTAGGATTGCACCTCTTCTTAGAATAAGTTTTAATTAACTCCTGAAGAATCAATATGTTGTCCCTAATTACTCTACCAAGAATATATACACTTTGTGTAGGAACAATATGGTTTTGGAGAATCCTTCTCAATTTATGAACCAGAATCTTTGAAATTATCTTGTAGATAAAGTTGTAACAATTAATGGGATGAAAGATTGTGAATTGATTTAGCGTACCATTTTAGGAATAAGAGAGATTTAGGTCCAAAAGTAACTATTTGTCAATAGCAAGTATTTATTTATTGATGCTCTTATTTATTATTCTAAAATTTTTCAATAATTAAAAAACATTTTTATATATGACACATCTAAGAGATAATTATTCATAAGTCTTATATATATATAAGATTTATCTTTCTCTAATTGAGTTTCTTTTGAATTTTCTAAATCTATATTTTTTGTATTGAATATATATATATATATATATATAGAGAGAGAGAGAGAGAGAGATAAGTCTTAGCCTAAAATCTAACTATATACACTAATTGGTAGTCTTACATTAACATTAACATTAGGCTATTGTAAAACGAGTTAGTTAGATAAAAATCAATTTCTTTATGAAAATAAAGGATAAGTAGTCATTTAAATAGTTACAATTTCATCTACCTAATTGATACAAATTAAATTCAATCTTAATGGGGAAAATTTTTACAAGATTTAATTTTTTACATAATATTCTTTTGTTTCCTTATTTCATAATTTGAGTTGGTTAGTTTATCCTCTCTTAGGTACATATATATGAAATAAACAAAGATACTGTGCAAAGGAGCTTGAAGCTTAATTAGAAAGCTTATTTCGGTGAGAGTACTTTAACATATGATATTTCATGTTCATTTTCATTTAAGAAATGTTATTATGTTATGTTTGAAAATAATTTAAATGTTCAAACTATTGATTGCATACAAATTGTAAGGAACATGTTTAATAAATTGATTCATTCACCTTGTCAATAATGTGATTACCATAACAAAGTATATGTGTGTATGTGTGTGTAAAACATAGTTTAATAAAAAACATAAATATAACCAAGAAAAAAGAAACTTTTTGCCAACTTTACTAAGGATAAGAATTTAATTGTCTTCAAATAGGAGAGAGACCATATTAATGGATCCTATGTAAATTATAGAGAACTTACACATCCATCTATTCAAATTTAACTTATTTCTTTTCAAGTACCTTATTATTAAGAAATCACACTTCAAAAACTGAGGTGTAAGCCTTATTGATTTTTTTTCATAGAAAAACCAAAACACTTCCCTCTAGGTTTTAATATCCTACCTTATAAACAACAAGCCCAATAATAAATCTCTTTAAGCATTTTCATGCGCAAAAGTTTCTATAGAAAATAATTAGCACTTAGATCCCCTTGAACAAAGTTACAGAGCTGTAAATAAAAGTTGGAATGGCGATGTTAATCCCTTTAACAAAAGGCAAAGTTTATCATAGCCTTCGTAATTACATTAAAACTAATTTGATGATTTTAAGTATTGTTGTGTGTGTGTGTATATATATATATATATATATATATATATTTCATAGAGTGTGTTGGTTGAAACACGGTATATTCACCATGGTGACTGTTGTTGTGTATGACTAACAACAAGTGCAATTTAAAGTATTTTAAGAGAATGTGAGTATTTTCTTGAAATTGTTTTGGTGAACATGTCTTAGGACACACACTTGGCCTAATTCATATTGTCTTATGAAAAGCAGAGATGGAGATAAAGGTTGAAAATATGAATATATTGGAATGGCAAAGGTACTTCTACCGAAAACATGATCTAGGACATGGTTGTATCATAAACTATTTTCAAATGCATGAAGAAGTAAAAGGGACCACGTTTTGGGAATACATGTTTCCATATCTATACAAGAGGAGAAATAGTATGATCTATGACCATGACGTAAACCATGATTGCAACAAATAACCTTATTTAAAAATACATTTTTAGAGGAATATAAACTCCATAAGGATTCTATCACTTATTAAAATAGTAAGTTGGGTTGGTTTTGGGTAACATAGCAAATTGTGTTGAGCTATATCATATATAATTTATAATTAACTATATTTGTGTAACTAACCCACATAAAGGAAATTTGTACTCCTTACCAATTGGGAAAGTTATTAATCAATATAGTGAAACTAATTGCATTTGGTTCTCGAGGAAGTAGGCATGCCAAATTAACCAAAACTTATTTAATTAAAATATTTTTATGTTCTTATTTGTTTGTTTTTTTCGTGCTAATCTATTTCTTACTAAATCTATCTTATTTCTTAACAAATGGTATAAGATCATATTTGAGGCAACAATGACTTTAGTTACAAAGTTTTGAAATAGAAAGGATTTATAGTAAAGTCAAAGCGAGATAGTATTGTATTATAATACATATAACCGGGTTAGCTTGGTGAGCAAAGATTATGAAAGTTTATAAGGAAAACTTATCAAATGAATTCAAACACTAAAAGGTAGACTTTTGCAAGTTTATACAATTGGTAAAAATTCTAAGGTAACTTTTAGGATATAATATTGTTTGGAGGCAATATATGTTAAGACAAATATATAGACAGGACTTGCTAGGACTAGAAATTGGCAGTACTATAATTGTACAAGTTGAACTGGAATAAGATAGAATTGATCCTAAAGGTTCTAAAAATTTTGGTTTTGGAGATAAAACAATGTCAAGAAGAAATCATCAATACAACATGATCAAAGATAAAATGAGATGAGCCTTAAGGATACCAAAAATATATAGGTTGAAAGACTCAATTTTGTATACTTTTACTATCAGTGATAGGGATCAAACTACCATTCAAAGGCTAGAGAAAGTTAGGAGAAAGATAGATTGATGAGTGTTATGATGAAGGATGTGAGGTTTTACAAGAATGAGGAATTTTTTACCTCTGGCTAGATCTTGTTAAAAAATGTTCATACTTCAAAGGAAGCAATTGACATGTTGACAAAGTTGGTTACTAACGAGAAGTTCAAGCATCACTTGGACTTGATTAATGTCTTGGGATGCTAGACATGATTACAACCCAACTTAAGCATAATAAATTCGCCAAATGCACAGATCATTATGTATGGCTTATATACTTAGACATGCAATTTTGGAGGTTTTTCTTGAAGTGTGTTAGTTGAAACATAATATATTTTCCAAGATGAGTTTATGCATATAGATCATATATACATGTCCTAGGGCATGATGATCCATGATTTAAGGACACAAGTTTGGTTGAAATTGTGTTCACGTACAAGGAAAAAAAAATGAGATCCACGGATTGGGACATGCCCGTGATCCAAATAGTATCTACAATAATAACCTTATTTGGAAACACATTTTTGATATAATACAAACTCTATAAGAATTCTATGACTTAATAAAATCATGGTTAAATTGAATTGGATTTGGTAAAAGGGAAAGTTATATTAAACTCCACTAGATAGAATTTACAATTAATTAAGCATTTGTAAACTAGCTATGATGTCAATAAATTTATTTTGGCAATAAAAATGCTGTCCTTTAATTTCTAATAATGTTAAAATCTTGAAGTTGGAGATGTTGATTGAGATTAAGTTTTACTCAAGAAACATGTTTATTGGAAATCTCTAAGACAAGTATTTGCTTAATCATTTATTGTTTCTCCACATTGTTAATCTGCCGAACTTGTACCAAAATTGTGGCATTTTTTTTTCAAGTTCCTTGAATAGAGACTTACAGGTTCAAACCTTATTAGGGGGTTAAAGATTTTTCTGTAATTATCTTAGTTAAATATTACCTTTCAATTAACTTGTAGGTTAATTAATGGACATCCGGAAAGAAAAACATAATTATTAAATTCAGTAAAATGCTAAACTTTTTTTTTTGTCATATATAAACAGGACGTACAGAAGGTTTACCTTGACGGGCGATTGCAGTTGACTGATTTTTAAGATTTGCTTTCAAGAAAATAAAGACAGAGACAGAGACAAAGAGCAATGATAGAAACAAGAGTGCTTAGAGCACATTCAGTTGTTTGGCCGATTATGCTAAATATTTTAATATAAACCAACGTTGATTCTCAGTCAGTTCTCAACTTACATCGTACTATATTGTTATAAAACATGAGATCAGGCGACTAACTAATATTTGTTTAGGTGACAATAATTTTAAGTATTCATTGCCGTAGATCAGCAGCTACATTCTTATTGGTGGTTGCATTATTTAGTAGGGTTGATGTCTCATTAGTTATCCTCATAAGTATTTTGATTTTATTACTACGTAAAATATGTTGCGAATTGATTTTTCCATGACACTGTTTGGGATTTTGGTTAGTTAACATATTCATACCATTTGTAGTTGCAAAGGTGATAATGTTCAAGAAGCTTCAATTTAGGAGGATTTTATTTGAATCAAGTTTAGAAGGATATTCTATGTATAATTTTGATGAACACCCATATATGTAGTTTAATACTAAACCTTCTAATGGTCACTATATATAAATAAACCATTTATAATAGGGTGTATGGCAGAACCCTTCCTTCAACTTGAATAATGAATGCTTGGAGCAGCGATTGAAAGCGACGGCAGAAAACGATATTTTCCTTTGTTGTATTTACGCTACACTGATATCATGGAACTGGTCCACTTAATTTAAATATTTTTGATTGGGTACAGACGCTGTACTTAATCATTTTTATTTGGTTTTCGTACCAAGTTAATTATTTCCAAATCGCAAGGGAGTTTTTATAACAATAAAATGCCTATTTGTTCGTCAAATTAAATAGGATAAAAGTCACCAAATTTAAAAAAATTAATACAATAAAATCATTCTAATGTTGCTTCCTCAGTTGGTCGTTTTGAGTTGCACGTGATGATTCATCCAGCGATCAATGCAACTTTACGACCCGGACAGTTTGGCATCAAATGTATATCTTTGAAATTACGCCTACAACATCAATATATAACATTGGGCATACGGATTCAATCAGAGAGGAACTAGTATAATTAATTACTTAATTTATCTTACGTAAGAAATACGAGTCATGAATAAGTCATGACATGAAAGAGAATGCAACTTAACATATAAGCTATTCTATTACGTATGAAGAATTATTGGTGATGATGAACCCTTTTTATATATTTGAACTCTTTCACCTATTGATGAAACTAGAGAATTTTCATATTATATTGTTTTCTATTGTACCATTGTAAGGAAATAAATAATAGTATGATAACAGATTCATGCTCTCTTTGCGTAATGGATGAAGTCATAATATGGATCATTTCCAAGTTTCTTTATTAAATAAAGCCCACATATTCACTACCAATTTTCTTTTCTTCGTTCTATAGATGGTTACTACACTAGATTACCGTCACTTGTTACAATACTATCACATGATGAACTAACATTTCCATTATAAGTGTCTTAAAGTTTCTGCTCCACGTGGCTTTCTCCTCCGATGCATGGTAAACTCGTGTTCCGAGACACCTCTCCATCACTTTGTGCTGGGTATTGCCTTGTACACTCATTCGTTGTTGATTATCTTTAAGAGCATTGACTATATTCACTGGTTTCCTCGTTCCGTGGCTCACCCACCCCCTAGTTTGGATGCATGACAGTGTCACACTTATAAGCTACATAGAACCTGTAAATCCCGTCGCTATTTTCTTTAATTTCCCTTCATCATGTATAATGGGTTTGTATTATTCGTTTCTTGCATGGTTGTACATCTGCCCCTGAATGATGTCTATGAATGTGGTACCTTGTAATTGATTCACCATGCTCTTGCTAACTGATCACTAAAGTGCTTGAATCTCCCAGCTTTTCTTTCCTTCTAAATAATTTGCATGCTAATTGTTGTGGGAAAAAAAAGAATAAAAATGGAAAGGAAGGCAAGGAGTTTAGCGGTTTAACTCATGTAATGTTCCATTACAAAATGAAAGCAAGGCTATGCCCACTTAAATATGCTTACAGACAAACTAAACTCAGCAAAAAATATGCAACCATCTAAGAAAGTGGGTAAACATTATCCCATGTAATCTTCTACTAACAGTCAGAGAATACTATCAAAATATCACATGCTAATTTGATCACTTACACTAACATCCTAATGCTAGAAAATAGGAACTAAGAAAATTAATTAATTTAATTATTTTGAAACACTTGCTAACACTCCCCCTTGCTTCAAAATTTCATGGATAGAGCAGCACTTTTCTCCAAATGTAATGCACCACGCTCACCGTCTTCAAATTTGTTGATACACATTATCATCAACTTATAAATATTGGAGCACATATTTCTCCATGCTATAATTCTCACCAACAACTTAAAAAAAGAGTTTCTTCTTGTACCATGTTTGCTTTTTCTTCATTTTGAAATTTGCAGTCTTTTTGTAAATGCGCGAACCTCTTGCACTCGAAGCACTATTGTTTTCTTTTGTGACAATAATCCTTCTCTTCATAGCTGGGCTTTTTACAATTTAACATTAGAGAATTTTACTTTTACCCTTTGAAGAGGAACTCTTGACCATGTATGCTCCTTCGACCTTATTATGATTTTCTCCATCCCTCATCATTCTTCTTTGGTCCACAACTTAAAGAGCGTTTAGTAAATTTGCAAAGCTTATATTTGACAGATCTTTAGTAACTTCAAGTGATGAAATTTTTGACTCATACCTATTAGGAAGTGTCACAAGAAGCTTATCTACAACCCTTTAAGTAGGAAATTCTTCACCAAGTAACTTGATTTTATTGACAGTAGACATAATTTTGCTCTCATATTCCTTGACACCTTCAAAATTATTCAATTTTGACATCTAAAATTCCATTTTGAGATTCAAAATTTGCATCATCTTAGTTTGAGTGTTGCCCTCAAATTCTTCTTTTAGTTTCTCCCATGCTTCTTTAGGAGATTCATAGTTTGTGAAAATTCCTTCCGTAATGACCGAATGGAGGCAAGATGGAGCTTTTGGATTCTTTGCCCTTTTTTCATTATTTTTCTTGATTTGGTTTAGGGTTGAACTTTTTGGAAAAGGTGTAGGCTGAAACTCACTTCAATAACCTCTCAGCTGAAACTCACTTCAATAACCTCCCATAAACTATCAACTTGCAAATATGACTTCATTTTGATAGCCTAAGAGTGGTAATTTTCTCTATTCAAAATAGGAATTAGAATAGAGAAACTATTTGATGATATTGCTAGGGTTGAACACTCATAATTTTTTTAAGGTTTTGCTACTTAATCCTCACAAGCCCAAGAATAACTAGAGCTGTGATACCAATTTTTTTGGAAAAAAGAAATAAAAATTCCAAGAAATTTAGTGGTTTAACTTATGTAATGTTCTATTGTAAAATGAAAGTAAGGCTATACCTACTTAACTTGGCTTACAAATAAACTAAACTCAACAAAAAAATAAGCAACCATCTAAGAAAGTGGGTAAACATTATCCGATGTAATCCTCCATTAATAACTAAAGAATACTAACAAAATATCAAATGTTAATTTGACCACTTACTCCACTAATATCCTAATGCTAGAAAATAGGAACTAAAAAATAAATTAATTTAATTTGAAACACTTTCTAACATTAATTCCAGGTCCAATTAAGTAAGTTGTAAGATCATATTTAGGAATGCCATTATTATTTTTGTAGACATAGAAGAGTATCCGAGGAAGCATCTAGTTTAATATGCCAATGTATGAGATCTTTCACTATATTCTATGTAGTCTTGGAATAGTTGCATTCAAAGATAGACGAGATGTGGATCCATTCATTACCTTATATAGCACTGAAGTTTCCTCAAATATGCTCATTCTATTTCTTACTACCAACCCCAATAGGAAAGCTTCTAAACATAGAATTTTTGTTCGACATAAACTTATGTTAGGCTACTTGAGGACCTCTTGGTCTTAACCATCACCACAAGCTCTATTTATGAATTTCCCATTAGTCTAGTTGTTCGATTTGTAGTAGTCCAACATCTTTGTATTAGGAGAATAATCACAAATTAGATGACTTATTGTCCTTAGATAATATACTATTGTCCCTCAATTTAAGTACATACCTTAACTTAAGTAGGGTTATATGATTGAGATATTATAAGTTTTAACTGCAAGTGCATAGTATAGTTCTAACTAACACTGACAAGTACCGGTCAGTCCCTAAAAGACTATAAGTATTAGTATTAACCTTTTTTTTTCTATTATCTAACCACCAAATTAGGTTATGGATTTAATTTAAAACTAAACTAAACTAAACTAAGGTTTAACATAATAATGAATTGGGATGAAGAAAGCACTTCCCCCTAAGATATCTTAAACATTAACCTATTATTATGCAATTAAATTATTGACTATTAGACCTAAACATTCATATCTTATGTTAATACCTTTCTTAAGACTATTGACAACTAACCCTTAGTTTTTCAATATTAGGTTTGGCCTTAATCTAGAGGATTTATGTCAAACTATCTCTAGTTTTGCATGCAACTCTTTCAAACTATGATAAATCTATTTAAAAAAAAGGATTTCTCAATCTCATTATAAAAATTCAAATATTGAACAAATGTACTGGACATATTAACTCAAGAATATAAACACTTAGTTGAGTCGCAATAAGTTAATCAAAAAAATTACATTAAATAAAAGACTATGTTATACTATCCATCCCAACTAAGGGTTCTACACATATAGACACTAAACAAATTATTTCCTAAATATAGAAAACAAATCCAACATTAAGTATTTATAAGAAAAACTAGAAATAAAAGAATATCTTTAATGAAGTATTCTTGAAATTTGGATCAGAGGTTGTTCTCTATTGGATCTCTTTAAATAATGTTCATTTTTTCCTCTTCCTTTATTTAGAACTTTTTCTTTTTTCCTTTTTCTAGTGTCTAATCTGACTCCAGTTGCTTCTTCCCTATCTCGCCTTCATAATTTCCTTTTATAACAAAAACTAAGATTTTTGAAACATACACGTTCACTTATATAGTTGTGTATGTGGCCATGTTTCACAAAATTTTCTCTAAATTGCAACTTTACATGGTTGCAGAAGCTTACACAGGACATACACGGCCGCACATCTTCATATAGGCATAAACAATGTCTTCAAAGTTTCACACATTTATAATAACTTAAACAGCCCTTGTATATGATTGTGTGTCTCTAAAGTTGCTTTAATTCTTCCATTTTATGCCTCTATTTTTCCCAAATTCTTCTTCTTTTGGCATATGAAGGCAATTATCACCTAAAAACGCACTTGAAGCAAAATAAGTACCAAAAATACCATAAAACTCAAATAACAAGTAAAACATACTAAATATGGGTCTATAAATATAATCAACTAATCGTTAATCAAAATCCTGCACTTAAACTTTTGATTGTCCTCAAGTAAATCATAATCCAAATTATCAAACTTACAAGCATTAATCCATTTTTAATCTCAACCTGTCTACCCACACCCTAAATCATCATGTCATATCAATCAAATTAACATACAATTAGATATAAGTCATCCTAGAACCATCCTTCATAAGTCAATATCAATAGTAACCACATAGATAATCTTTTTGAAATCAAAAGCACAAATTTACACACCCTTACCAAGGATTCACTCAATGCACTCAAAATATTTAAGGCAGAAAGTATAGGAACTCTCAAATTAATATATAGGCATAGTCTTAACCATAAGCTTGCAATAAAATCATATCTCCACCACCTATAAGTAAACTAGAAATAAAAATCAAAAGGCCTTGTTATAAGGTTTTAATGCAGCTTAGATAGAGGTATGATAGGGATAATAAAAAGGGTAATAATATTAAAGGAAATTACGTAAACAAAATTACGTGAAACTTAGTTCTTCGCAACAGATCCTTCACACTATAATTCCATTGGTACAACAATTTCAACATTTTTTCACTATACTTGCAACATATATTATTTTTATTATTTATTTATTTTGTTACTTCTTCAAGCATTCACTATATAGTAACAATCAAAGAAATATTAGACCTCTTTATAATTCTTCAATATAATCCAAGTTTCAAGCAATTAAGTAAATTTAAATCCTTCAGGGTTTAAAAATAATGAAAAGGCTTTCAAGAAAAATAAGGTAAAGACTAACAAAGTGGTTATAATAAGTAAAAAGTCTAAGTCTTAAGACTGGTTACTTATAAGGAATAACCTATGGTAGGATAACAATCAAGGAAATAGGTTAAAATGAAGGGTCAAATCTAAATGGCTTTATCATTTCAATGCTTCTAGTTTAACAAATATGGTCTTAATTTTGATAATTAAAGCAAGTTCTACAATCATCTAAATCTACATGATAACATACATTAAAGAATAAAAGAGCTTAAAATATTGATTTATTTTATCATAGGCTTAATAGCTCACAAAATGCTTTACATGTGTAAATAATATGCAATTTTCATTCAAATTAATTATCTTAATGATTAGTAAAAATATGAATTATAAAAGCAAGTCTATTACAACTTTCATCCATTTATATACTATTTCAATTCAAGAATCAATAATCATATAAAGTAATTTGGACAGATTTTTAACTAAATTGAGATGTTAATTAATAAGAATAAATAAAAAAAGATTGCAGTAAGCTTAAGAAATTTGAAACCATTTCCCTACACTTAAAATTATACATTATCCCTAATATACATAATAAAATCACTGATAAATAAATGATCAACAAGAGCATAAAAAGTAAGAAAGGTATTAATTAATACTTCTATGAATAATAAGATTTACAAACTTCTAAATTTAGTGAAGAGACCATCCAATATTATGTACAAATATCTTAAATAGAGCATCCAAACTATCTCTATACATGTCAATCTCTCGGTGAGTTTGGTATGTTAGTCATTAGAGGATCCTCAAGTTTCAAAGCCTCATATTGCTATAGAGTTGAAGATGATGCAGTCACTTAAGATGGTGGAGGTGGTATTGATATCACAAGGTGTCCTGTCATCTACACTAAAACCTCCTCCATTCATTTGTCATATGCCTTTCATCTCTCTATTCACTTTGTTTACACTCTCTGGTTTACTTGGAGAGTGTAATGGGCTCTCAATATTTGTCCTATTTACTTGTCCAGTTGGGCTGTCTTCAGCTGATCTCGATATCTAGGTTATGTCAACTCCCTAAGTAATTATGACGGTAAGCCCTATCTCAGTGATCGCTCTGTTATATTGAGCAGTCACTGAGATATAAAGATATGGTGGAATCCCATCTCCCCATATCTTTTATTTTATATATGGAAGCTCTCTCTAGGTTAGTGAAGAAGAACATAGAAACAAACCCCATCTTTAAATTTCATAACAGATGTAAACAAACATGGTCTATTTTGATAGTCAATAATAAATGATTTGCTATTGTTCTCCAAAGCTTATGATAAATTTATGAGCCTCCCAATGGCTTTCATTTAGTCCTTCAAGGATCCGGTTTTGAGATAAATAAACATAAAATTTATATGATCCTAACAAACAATGCTAAAGGTATTGCTAATTGGCTCTTTATAATTATTAGTTTGAACATCAAACGCCCTCCTTTTAGTTATCTTGACTTGCCAATTTCCAATAGGAGACTCCATTAAAGGGATTGCAATCCTTTAATTGAGAAATTCAAAGAAGTCTTAATAGTTGGTGTAATAATGTTTTTCTCCTTTGTTGGGCGACTCTGACTAATCAAGTCAATCCTTAATTTTCTACATATTTATTGGTCTACTCATTTCTTATTAGTAAGAAACAAAGAAGGTAGGCACCATGTTAAGAATACATAGGTTAAGGCATGCAAGCTAGTCGATTAAGGGAGTTTGGGTATTACGAAAATTGACTTAAAGAATAACGTTTACTCGAGAAAAAGTCTAAGAAGACTACTAAAGAACAAAAATTCTCTATATACCAAATGGATTCACATCTATTTTTAAAAGGTAAAATTTTGTAGGAAGTAAATAATAGACCTTTTCTCCTAATTCTTATCTTAGATGCTAAAGCTCAAGGGTTCCTTTACTGAGAATGTCAAATGTTTGATAGGATATGGAGAAACTTCTTCATTGTAATTTGATAATTGATGCAAAACAAGTCCTCTTTATAACACTCAAGTCATGCAACCAAACTTGAATAAGTTCCTTATAAATTATAAAGTCTAGACTAACTTGAACTAGTGGGTGATAAGACTAGGGAATGACTATCTATACAAGACTTATATGCATGACTTGCTCACCCCTTATAGAAGTACAAAAATGAAACTAGTAAAGGAGTACTCAAGATTAGGGTAAAGCTTTCAATAGTCCAAAGTAGAGTGGTATGAGAACTTATTACTTAAAGTTTCCTTCTTTATGTGTATCTAGGAATAAACTTACTATATTGGATCAAATAAGCTATCTAAAAATCCTTAACAATTACTTTCTTTTGAAATAAAGTTAGGAGAACATAAAACAAATCTATTTTAGCTACAATTATTTCCATTAGATAAGGAAAGGCATTATGGAGCTACGTCATCTCAACAAGTTTAACCTATACGTCAATGAATTCATGGATTGGCTAAGCCGAAAGAAACCAATATAAAGGTGATAAAGATGTGATTTTGATTGCTTTTGGTTCCTTCTTATACAAATTATAAAGGGAAAGGAATGCTAGGTGCTTCTTAAAAGTAGAAAGTCCAAGGCAATAGGTGTAGGCTGAGATAATTGTTGAATCAACAAACATATTTTGCTTTATAAGGAGGTTAGGGAAATCAACAAGAGACATGTACTCTCCTGGAGAGTTAGTAGGGACTTGGAGTCTGTACAAACTTGTTTTATTGTATTTTTCTTAGGAAATTGTCATTTAAGGGACTAGGGGTTGTGGGAATTCTGTATTTATGTTCAACTTCTCTATAAAGGCATTAGGATAACTTTGGTTTGGAAGATGTATAACTTATTATAAGGCATACTTGATTTATCCTAGTGTAAGCTTTTTGTTGGATGCTTTACCTTCTTATATTTGTACCTAAGACTGCTTTCCCTTTAAAATTTTATTCGATTCTTTATCTTTTCGAAAAATTGTTAATTTTATTTAATAATGGTAAGAATAAATTATATAAATTATTAATTATTTTTAAATATTAATTATAAACAAACTATGAGAAATTGATAATAATTTTTTTTATCGTCATATAATATAATAATACTAAACAAGATTATTCTCGTTACATGAAATAAAATATTTTTATTTTATTAATAAAATATAAATTAATTACGAATGATTAATATTATATTATTATATTTTTCAATACAATTAATAATTTGAAAATAATATAAATCAATGTCTAGACATGTTATTATCTTTGAGGTGGAAAAGGCTCTGTTTTCTTTTCATTTTAATAAGGCCCCATCTAGATGGCCTTAAAGATATGTTCTTCCAAAAATCTTTGAACTTTTTAAAGCATTTAGTAATTGAGTTTTGGCTTAGAGTTCTTTAACAATACGAACATGCTAAAGGAAGTTAACAAAACTTTTATCACCTTAGTGTCAAATCTTTCTAACCTTATGTTCTTGAAAAACTTTAGGCCTATTTCTTATCAAAATACTATTTACAACTGCAAAAGTTATGATCTCAAACATCTAAGGAGTGCTCCAATCATTCATTAATTAAACTCAAAATACATTTATCTTAAAGATACAAACTAGTGATAATGAGTAATTGACTATATAAATTTTAAGAATTATAACAGGAAGCATTCCTTTAATAATTGTGCCATCAAATTACATTTTAATAAGGCTTTTGATTTTATTGATTTGAGGTCATCATTCACACTTTGCATGCCTTTGGTTTTCCTCTTAGATTCATCCATTAGATCAGCCAATGTATTACTACTATTTATTATAGTATGTTCGTTAATGGTAAGCCCATTAAGTTCTTCAATGGAGATAAAAACTAAGAAAGGAGACTTATTATCTCCCTATTTATTCACACTTGCTTTGGAAGTCCTTTTGAGACTTACTAGTTATGTGATCAGTTATAAAAAGAGTTTCGAATATCATTTCAAATGCAAAAAAGTTAAAATATATAACCTTACTTTTGACTATGGCCTCTTAATGATATCTGGTTCATATTATAACATCATTAATGTTTTAATAAACATTTTAAAGGTGCTTCAAGGAGTTAAATGGATTAGAAACAAATAAAGGCAAAAGTTCCTTCTTTTTTTTTTTTATCTACTACTTCTTATTCTTCCTATATTACTAACATTTCAAGTATGTGAGTTAAGTAATTTCCATTCACTTTTCTTAGAGGTCCTATATCCTATAAAATACCTTCTTATATAAATTTCTTATCATTAATAGAGAAAATTAATAAGAGCATAAATATTTAGTGTAACATAAGTCTCCTTTATACAAGAAGGATTTTATTAATCAATGGTGTGTTAAATTCAATGCATGTTTATTTGTCCTCTCACATTGTGCTTCCTAATAATTTAGTGAAAAAAAATTGAAAGGATCTTTAGATTATAGTTTAGTCACACATTTAGAAATTATATAGCAAAGGTGAGATGAAATATTGTGTGTTTGTCTAAAAAAGAAGGAGGTCTTGGTATATTTTCCATCAAAGGAGGTCTTAGTATATTTTCCATCAAGCTAAGCAACATACTTCACATGGTAAGAACATTATGAAGGATATTATAGAATAAGGAATCTCTTTAGTTCAAGTAGGCACATTATCACTATATAAAAACTAATAAATTTTTTTAACTACTCTAAAATGTCACACCTTATAGACTATGCTTAATATCTTTAAGCTTAGGGAGCATATGGGATTGTTGAGTAAAAGGAACTTGTTTAATGGTGCTAGTACTAATTTATGGTGAGATAATTAAAGTTCTTTGGGGGACTTTAGTAAATGATAAACAAACTTCAGCTTTGAGTGGCATAATTTCCCAATAGGCAACTATTAAATAGGTATTACATGACAATACTTATAATCTTACTCAGGATATTAGGGATGAACTTTTAAGATTGCTCTAGCTTTTAGTCCTTTTAACATTACTGATAAGTTTGTTTGGTGAAAGTATTCTTTTAGAGCTTTTAGTAACAAAATTTGTAGGACATATATAAGCATTAAGGCTCCCAAAGTACCTTGGTATAATCTTGTTTGGTTTAAGCAAGCTTCTCCATGAATCTCCTTCATCTTGTGGTTAGCATTCACCAAAAAGCTCTCTACTAAAGATGGAATTCATGGTTCAATTATCATTGCTTCCACTTTCTCTTTATGTCAAAAAGATCTTAAGCCCACCAAACACGTGTTCTTCCAACGTGACTTTATCAAACAATTTGGCTATTGATAATCAAATTCAATAATGTTCTTGCTTAGTGAAAACTTGGTTTAATATTGTTAGATGGATAGCTAGATTGAATTTGAGAAGTAAAAACAATTTCATAATTTCTTTTGGTGTTATCATCTATTTCATTTGGAAACAGAGTGATTTAGGGGAATTCCAAGGCAAACACAGGTTAAGACAGGTGCCAGTAAATGAGATGATAAGGCATGCTAATGAGAAAACATTGTTAACTTATGTTCTAGCTTGTTTCTATTGTTTGTTCAGTGTAGATATAGGTTATTTAGTTTGTTGTTATGATTAAAAATATGTTTTAGCTTAGTTTTTGTTTACTACTACTATTACTACTACTACTACTACTACTACTACTACTAATACTACTATCACTACTACTGCTGCTGCTGCTACTGCTATTACCACTATTGCCACTGCTACTATTACCACTGCTATGACTCCTACTGCTACTGCTACTACTACTGCTACTACTACTACTATTACCATCACCACCATTACTGCTACGACTCCTACTCCTGCTACTGCTACCACTACCCCTGTTGTTGTTGCTACTGCTCCTCCTCCTACTGCTACTGCTACAGTTACTGCTACTGCTATTACTACTATTACTACCACTGCTATGACTCCTATTACTACTGCTACTATTGCTACTACTGTTGTTCCTGCTACTACTAAGTTTACTTATTCCCTAAACTCAAGGAACAAATAAATCCTTGGATTATATATTCTATATGTTTTCTTCAACTAAACAAGGGAGTAACCTATTACTAAGTATATATCAAGAATGGAATGGTGATTTCAGTCAACCAAACACCCCATTAAAGTTTATGAGAGCAAAATAATTTCCTCTTATATAGATATCAATAGGAGTATGTTCTTAGGGGTTATGATGTAGTTATTTATATAAAAATGGTGAATTATATTTTAAATCTAAACCTTTATTTAATTATAAAATAACCTTATAAAAATATAAAAATTTCAATAAAATACCAAAATTTTTAGTTTTTCACATATACAGTCCACTGTTTGTTCATGTTGTTAACCTTGGAGAGGAATGCCACATAAGATAAGGTCATCCTTGTTAAATAATACATTTAATTTTAATAAATTAAAATTTTAGCACCTCAAAGTTGTTCATGACTAGGAGTGGGCACGGTCCGATTTGGCGGTTTTGAGCTGTTTTTTTAGGCTGAACCAAGTAATCGGTTTTGTGACATAAGAAAATCGAAACCAAATTTTCGGTGTGCCTTGCAGTTCAGTTAGGTTCGATTACTAAAATCGGTTACAAATTCAAGACCAACTCTCATAAGTCACAACTTAGAACTCAAAAGTCATAACTCCACATATCCATACCAACTCCTTTCACTGGGATGATGAAAAAAAGAAGAAAAGCAGAAGAGGACGAAGAAGATATCAAAGAGGTCAGAGAAGTGATAGGGATTTAGGGCTTTGGTCGAAGGGGCTTTCGAATCGAGATCGCATAGAGCCACAAAGAAGAGAGTTTGAGATGAGGGTGAGCTAGAAAGAAGAGAGCTCGAGATGAGAGGGTGGGACTTAGAGAAAAGAGTTGAAGATGAGAGAGTGAGACTCAGAAAAGAGCCTAGAGAGTTTGAGAACGAGGGTGAGACTGAGAGCGAGAAGGTAAAAATATTACCTTATATGCCTAGGGTTAGATGTATAAAAAAATATAAATTTGTTTTGTATTTACTTGATCAGTTTGGTTCGGTAAAAAATTTGCCTACACTGCACCCGAATTGATATAGTTGGTTTTCTCAATATCCAAAACCGAACCAACCATCAGACCACTCCACACTAATCCATTTTGCTCGGTTTCTTCGGTTTTGATAGTCGATTCGTTTTTTTTAGGTTTTTACCCACTCCTATTCTTGACGGTAATGAATTAGTCAAATATCTTATTCTTATTTTTTTCCATTTAGGTTTTATTAATAAATTTTGTTTATCTATTAAAACATACTAAAATTTTTTTATAATTTTTTATTGATAAGAAAAATCAATCAAGATAATTACTCACAAAAACAATAATTATAAATGAAAATGATAAATTTATCCTTTTTTTATAATTAATGTTTTGTGAGTAATTATCTTGATTGATTTTTCTTATTAATAAAAAATTATAAAAATATCATTTTATTTATTAGCATTACCACATGATAAGTTAGAATTTTATGAAACACTTAATTTATCATTATATTAAACTAATAAATATATTATCGATAATTAATATTCTAATATTAATAAAATAAAATAATATTCATACTATATATTATTATATTTGTAATATAAATAATGACACGTAAAAATAATAAATTGATAAGTCAATAGATCAATATATTTGACACATTTCATCCCCGTTTTCTACTAATTATCTATATCCTTTGACGTGACTCACTTAACGTTTAACATGTCTTGAAATTGTGACGTCAACTGTAGTTAAGAGAAATAGATTGTATTAAAAACTTTTCAAAAGTGGTACAACAAAGGTTTCTAGTATACAAGATTTTGAATTTATAAATTTAAAACAAAAATCCTGCTTTTCGTCTTTCTTAGTAAAAACTTAACAAAAGGAGTTTTTTAATAATTTGACAAACAAATAATTTTTTTAAAATTCTAAAACATATAAAGTTTTTAAAGAATTAAGAAAAAGAACCGAAGGATTCTATGTTTTTTATAGGAAGGGCAATGGATCGATTTATGAGCCCAAATTTAAGTATTTTAATTGAGTCTGAATCTGAACAACTTAAACTCAAACCTAATCAAAAAATACAAAAAAATTAATAAAACTGGTTTATAAATTAGGCTGGTACCATTCCTAATTTTTTACTAGAATAAAAATTTGTATGAAATTGACTGAGAAAAGAAATGACTGTAATTTGTAAAGCTGGGAAAGCTAAGGAAATGTCATGCACAGAACTTCCTAATTTATCAGGACAGGTCAAAAAGTCTATTTTTGCCTGATTGGACCCACTCTCTATGAAATTCCAACAGATGAGATGACTTTCTGAATTGTTGTAGCCGAGGCCAGTGGATGTCTCAATTTCGAGCGGTTTAAAAGAATTGATCTTAAATCAAAAGTTTGAACGCGAAAGTTCCAACCAAGGCTACAGCTCTACCCCTCAAATATTAACCAACAAAATGAATAAAAACTTAAATACAAGTTCCTCCAAACAATAGTAAAAAGTTTGTGGACTGATTATAGCAAACTTTCATTAATTTGATTTTGGTACAGGTGTAAAGTAACTAGGGGAATTTTGATTAAAGCAGCAGCTTTTAAGTATGCATTTGTTTTGTTTTCTCTTTCTGAAGATGTAGTGGTGACACCGATTGAAGAAAGGGAGACGAGGTTATTTATTTTCCTTGATTGTCTGTATTGCTTACTATCTTTGATTGATTTGAAAATTTAGATTAATTAGTTATACATGAACAAATTTAAAAAACCTTTATGGTTGAACTTGAATAGAAAAGGATAACTATTATGGTCCTGTCTTTTACCTACGGATGGGTTGTCTACACCATTTTGCTGTTAGTATTGCCAAAGCCCAGAAATTATGCGCCACCGCCTATAGCATAAAACAAACCACCAACTTTTTTGGTCGTCAGGGCTTTAATTTTATTACAATTTATGGACCCTTATACTATATAATATAAAAGTTGGATATTTTTGACATTTTCCATAGGTCCAAAGTCAAGGAAGAAAATGATTCCTGATCAATGTGGATTAGACCTATAAAAGTGCCCCAGGGTGTTTTGGGTTAGTTTCCAGATTTGAAAAATTCATAAAGTGAGTTTTTCTATTTTTCTAGATTAATTACATTGGTAATATTACTCTAGAAAAAACGAAATTAAGACATTCTGAAGTCATTTTTGAGTGAATTTTCAAGCAACGAACTTGTCATAATGGAGATACTTGAGGTTCTCGTGTCTTAACGTAGTGTTTGGTTGCTGTCCCCATGGGTGGGGACAGATGACAGGGATACAAAAGTCCCGCCCCCTGGCTGTTTGGTTGCTGTCTCCCTCGAAATTTGTCCCGACTCCGGAGACGGAGACATGAAAAAGCTGTGCATCTCGTGACTGTGGCATAGGGACGCGGGGACGGAGACAAAAATTAACCTGGTATGTGAAATGTCCATAGTGCCCTCACATTTTAACCT
>JAOSBO010000005.1:29228685-29258524 GCA_027563915.1 Erythroxylum rotundifolium
TGAGATAAATTTTTCTAAAAATTTCTTCAACACGAGTATGTGAAGATGAGACTGTGTATTCGAGTTTTGCTTCTATTGATGTTACATTGTCAAATATCATATGCCCATAAAGAATGTGAGGATAACATAAAGATGCATCCCTTGTATTTGTAGACCTTTTGGGTACTGATGAAGATGTAATCACCAAATGTGGCCTTTCAAATCAATATTTTGAATTGTTCTACTTGCATGTTAAGGGATGTCTCTAGTCTTATGTTTGGTTATTCTGCCCAAAAATGTTGGCCTTATATAGGATTTTGAGATGTGCATAAGGCATTAGATGGAAGAAAGTCGTTACTTAAAGGATATGTTCTCCCAAGGGTGGTAGCGTCATAAGAGTTGATGATTTATACTTTGATCTTTTTATGTGGAGATTTAATTGCATATATTATGTATTCAGCCCAAAAGTATTTCATAATATGTGTGATCGGATTCCTGGTATAGATACTATATAATAACTTTAAGTATCTTTGTTATCCTACATTTGTGTTGATCTTTGTATTGTCATTTTGCAGTCATCTTTTCAGTCAACAATTACAATTTTACTATTAAAACCCTGACCTGTTTCAACATGAAGAAGTGGATAGAGCATGTATTGAATGTTATGGAGATGGTTGAAATTGATATGGCCATAAGTATGGATAGGCCATCTCCACCTACATCCAGGAGCTCGAGAGCTCATAAAGTAGCGAATGCAGCCTGGGATCAATCTAACAGATTGTGTTTGATGACCATTAAGAGATCCATATCTGATCATCTGCTTATTGGACTTCTGAACACAGACATAGCGAAGGAGTTTCTTTATAATGTCTCCCAAATGTACACGATCTCACCTAATGCTAAAACAAGTGCCTTGATGAAAGAATTACTCTATGAGGTATACTGGAGAAGAGGAAGTGATGGAGTACATATCAAGAATAATCCATCTTCACAGTAGAATGAAGATGCTAAATATTCTTTTTCCTGATGGCTTCATAATTCACTAACTGAGTTCACTCCCTCTAGAGTTTAGTAATCCGATGATGACATATTATTTGTTGGATGAGGAATGAGGCTTCAATGCTTTGATTGCCCATTGTCTTGCTGAGGAGGAGAAACATAAGATTGTTACACCAATAAACTCAAAGCAAGTAATAGGAAGGTAAAGGTAAAGCCAGCTAAGATCAAAGGTAAAAAGATCAAATCTTCCCCACATACTGATATTGGTCAATCAAGTGCTAGTAAAGGTCTTGCAGACATAAAGAAGCCAACAATATGAGGCTTGGAAGGAAAGGAATAAACCGTTAAGTAGCTCCTTGGCTTATCAATTTATAGATCTAATTTTGCGATAATGCCATTGAGTTCTTGTTGACTAGATAGTGGATCATCTGATAATGGTGCTTCCACAGTGCAGGAGTTCATATCCAGGATAGAGCCAAATAAAGGAAAGGAGAAAGTAATGGTTGACAGAAATGAAAAAGTGGATGTAATATTTATAGGGGATGTATTTACACGACACATTTTATAAGTGATCATTGCATCAATTTTGGAAAAAGAAAGTTAACATTTTGTAATTACTGCTTCTATTATACAGTTGTTGTTTAATGCAAAATATAATGGTCCAAATTTCTTATCATATGGTTTGTATAGAATGTGTCTTGCCCCGAATTAGATATATGCTTCTTCTTATCTTACCAAACAAGTCTAGAAAGACGACCCTGATAAAGGATAACTCATACATGCTATGATATAAAGGTTAAGTCACAATTCCAGAGCTAGGGCTGAAAGATTGATTAAGGAAAGCATTCTCTCAATTCTAGATTATGATGATCTGGAAACATGTGCTGATTGTTATAGGGGTAAGTTCACTAAAATAAAGAAAAGGGGTCAACTTATGTTTATGGCTTGTAGGATTTGATATATATAGATATTAAAAGACTTTATACAATTGCATTGTGCAGTTCTAAATGTATTCTGACATTTGTTGATGATTATTCCCATTACAGTTTATATGTTCTTACTCAAAGACTTCAATTTGAGAACCTATTGGAAAAATCCATGAAGATTGTCAGATTTTACTGCGAAGGAGAGTAGTAGAACAAACATGGTATTTCAGGACATGAAAAGGTTCGTTTTCTAGATATATAAAATCAGTTAGAATAGTGTCTTAGCTCACTATGCTGGGTAGTCATGAGAAAATGGTGTGTTATCGAAAGTTGTAGTTGCATGATAAAGGACATGAAGAAGTCAATGCAAAACAAGACCAATCTGTTTGATTATCTAGAAGGGTGAAAACCCAACCTTGCACAAATTAGTGTATGGGGCTGTCCTGTTGAGGTAATATAATCTTTATGAAAACAAATTTCACGCTAGTTCCACTCATTGCTATTTAGTCAGATATCTCAAACACTTTAAAACCTACAGATTTTGCTATATAAAAGGAAGGACTAGAATAGTGGAATCATAAATAGCTAAGTTTTTGGAACACGATGTTTATGATGATGGTGGACCCTTTTGACCTTTCAGTTGATAATAGGATGGATACTACAATTACTACATAGTCTATCTAGTGAACAAGATCAAAGTTTAAGTTCCATGCCTGTACAGGAACATAAACTCATACCTATACACATAGAGGTTCCTAGGGTATAAGAACCAATGTGGTTGCATAGATCCACTAGAATGAGATGACTTGCTATCTCATCTAGTTACATAGTTTATTTGGTGAACAAGACTATGATATTAGACATGTTATAGATCCAGTTACTTGTATAGAAGTTGTTTCTAGACTCAATGTAGATTTGTGGTGGAATTTAATGAATAATGAGATGCAATCCATAAAGCATAATAAGGTATGAGAACTAGTTGATTTGTCACAAAATTGCAAACCTGTCAGCTGTAATTGAGTTTCAAGACCTAAAGGATTTTGGGATAGCAGGGCTAGTTCAGTTGCCAAAGGATTCACTTAGAGAGAAAGGGTTGACTTTAAGTTGCCTTCTCTCTAGTATCCTTTAAGGATACATTTTGAGTGATTATGACAATTGTAGCTTATAATGATATAAGGTTACTTCAAATGGCTGTCAAAACTGCTTTCTTGAATAAAGAGTCTATATGGAACAACTTAAAGGATTTTAGAATCTAAATGGAACTGACATGATTTGCATGTTAAGTAATCAATATATGGTTTACATCAAACCTCTTGAAAGTGATACCTTATATTTGATGAGGTTTTGACCTTTTTGAGGCTTCATGGAAAATAAAGTTAAAAGATGCTTGTGTTACAAGGTTAGGGAGAGCAAAGTTATCTTCCTATTATTGCACGTGGATAATCTATTGCTCACATTGAATAAATTGACCATATTGTATGAGGTTAAGCAAATTTTTTTCAAACATTTCAATATAAAGGACCTTAGTGAAGCATCTTTTGTCCTAGGCATACAGATTTACCAGGATAGATCTCAACACTTAATAAGTCTCTCATAGAGTTCATACATTGAGCAAGTGTTACAAAGGTTTAATATGGTTGAAAATAAACTTGTTGTAGCACCAATCTCTTATAGTGAGAGATTATCTTTGGCATAATGTCCAAGGAATAAAGTAAAGAGAGAGACTATAAGGAATGTTCCTGAAACTATCATTGTTGATGGCCTGATGTATGCTCGGGTAAGTACTACATGGGACATTACATTTACTCTTAAAATATTTGGTTAATATCTAGTTAACCCAGGTATAGATCATTGGAATGCAGTCAAACAAGTGTTGAAATACTTAAGGAGAACTAAGGATTATATGTTGACATATAGAAAAGTCAACAATCTAAACCTCACAGGGAGTCCAAATTCATATTTTAGCTATATGTTTGGAGATCGAAAATCCACTTAAGGTTCCATTTTTTATGTTTATAGATGGGACAATGTTGTGGAAGAGTGTACACATGTGACTTCCTCAAGTATGCATGTTATAGGGCTATTTTACATACGGTTTGACTAAAAAACTTGATTTCTGAGTTGTTTGTGGTTCAGTGGCTAAACCCATTTGGCTATACTATGATAATCTTGCTGTTATATTATTTAATAACATTAAAGAAAATAATAGGGTCTTAGTCTCTGGAGGTCAAATATTTGACCATAAAGAAGTTGATATAGAAAAGGTGACATTGAGGTGGAACACTTAAAGATTAATGAAATGTTAACTGATCCTTTAACATTATACAGTATAGATGTTTTGAAGTCCTTAGACACTGTCAATTATGGATCGTTATGTTTGCTACTAGTATGATTATACATTTTGATGTATTATGACAGTATGATGATTTATCAATAAAGATGATCATCACTTATCCTCAGTGATACGAGTTATCATGCATTGTCATATTACATGTAAAAGTCTTAAGATCTTTGTAAATCTTAAGCATTGAGCATATATATAGATTGACCTTGAGCCTATGTCATTTGGACGCATAAAAATTTTTATACGGATATCTGTAAATTTTGACATGACATAGGGGGATATAAGTTTTTAATTCCATAAAGGTTCTCTAATGTAGTTTAGCATGTAGTTAAAGAATAAAAAGGTTTTCTTTGATGTTGTTTAGCATTTGGTGAGAGAAAACAAGTTTTCTCTAATGTTGTTTAGCATTCGGTAATAGAAAACATGATTTCTCTAATGTAGTTTAGCTTGGTGTAGAGAAATTGAGACCTACAAATGAGGATGATACATTTTAAATCATACAAGTATTATCTTAATTTGCCACACTCTATTTTCCTATTCTTGTTAGTGAGGTATTAGATATGCGTGATTGTATTCGATCTGCACCACATAAGACATATGTATTTGATATTTTTTGGTATCAAAAGTCTTGCGGGACGGAATGATATACTTTCGTTATCTTGATCAAATGTTTTGTTTCTAAACCTAGTCGACTGAACTATTTTAAACTTAAGTTAATACTGCAATTAATTATTGTCCAAGGGGAAGAATTTTGGATATTTTTGTCACTTTCCATAGGGTTGGACAATGATTCATTGCATTTTATCGGTTTTCAATAACTTATAGGTTAAGTTACATAAGTTGATCCGGATAAAGATAATTTGGTGGCTTGATAAATGATCTAAGTCATTGGATCGAAGTCTAGGAGGAAAATGGATTTTGATCAGTGTGAACCGAACCTATATTGGGCCTATGATAGGGAAGCTTGATATGGATGTTATATAAAGAGGTTAAGGTCTCCTATAGTTGCTCATGTTATTCATAAACGTAAAGTTAATCTGACCCATTCAAATATTCAAGTTCTAAAAAAATTGTAGAAAGGCTTTAACGCATCCCCGTGAACAATTCTTATAAAAACAGCAGTAGATTCGTGCTCGTTTCGGCCTTGAAATGTTCGTTTAAAGTTATGGATCTCAGAACGTATATAAGTAAGCTTACCACAAATAGATAAAACATCTAGGAATTAGCGTTTAGCTCTTGGGCTCCTTTCTCCGATATGGATAGTTGATATAATGCAACGGTCCTTTTAGTCCCTGCATTGCTTCATAATACAGTGGAAAATTTTCAAAAAACTAAATAAGGATGCAAGGAGAAACTTCTAAAAATTAGAGTGGATCTCTTAGGTCTGTTATGAAATCTGTATCGAAATGAATATAAGGTACATGTTTGGACACCAGAAATGCCAAAAAAAGAAGAAGAGAAGGAATGTGTATAAAAAGTGACAACATATGCATAAAGTAGGAAAAATGATATCGTCTTGCTTTGGTTGTAAGAATATCGGCAGTGGTAATTGCATATTTGACGTTGTTCTCCAAGAAAACAATCAGATGTTATGTTGTCAAAAAGTAAGATTCAATAATTCCTCAGCAATAAATGTCTTAGCGTGACTAAAATTTCACTATACAGGCCAGGTCACTAATATATATCGTCAAATGTTTTCTGTAGTCCTATATATTCAATATAGATGATCGCGAAACAAACATTAAGAGTTCACATAAATTAAGCAGCTTATATCAACATCAATCTACGGATATTGAGATCTGATAAATAATACATATACAACTGTATAATTCCAAAAATTACCATCAATCAATGTGTAAATTGACTTACGAGTTTATGGTGTGTTCACCTAGAATCAATCAATCAAGGTCCCATCAGCTTAAATGCCAATGTCCAAATTGTCTTTGAGTTGCAAGTGGGGTTATTTGGGTTTGTGACGTGACTATCTCTCCTGCCTGGAAATGCAACTTTTTGAAAATGGCAATCGCTTACTTTGAAATGGTTGGCCGGCAAGGAAATTAAAACTCACAGCAAGCTGCATGGTCACTGTCATGTGCTGTGGGGCTGTGACACGAAAAACACTAACCCTCGCCCTTCAGTGTTAGCCAATTGTATTTTCGCTTTGCTTTCATTGTCTTTGTACATCCAATACTCTGCCCCACGTCTCACAACCTGGAATCCACAATCCGCTTGCTGCCATTTTCTCCGAGCAAAAAGAGAAAAAGATACAAGGGAAAGATGTAAGCATAATTTTCATAAACGTAAGAGGATCCAAAAATTTATGAACTCAGAGAGTTTAATGAATATCAACTATTGTTTGTAGCTCAATTATGAGGAAACTATTATCAATAATCTACTTTTTCCAATCTATCTCTTTTCGTGAACTTTTTATTTCACTTTTTTTTCGTAGTGGTATTTTTAAAAAGACAAAACTTATTATTAAGCAAAGACAAAACCATAATTTTCATAGTAAATTGACAACTATTAGCTTTAAAAAGCCTCCGTCATAATGGACCAAAAGCTCAAATACTTATTTATTAAATTATTAAATCCTTTTAGCTGTCTATTAACACATTAGCCATTTAAATGAATTATTTCTAATATTCTCCCACTTGATTCATGTGACTTGATACAATCTATTGAATTACTAATTCAAACAATCATAATATACAATAGTCATCATTTATATACACTGATATCATCAGTAATCATAATCAAGTATAAGACTAATAAAGGTGATGACAGTCAAATGTTATTAATTCACCATACTCCCTTCGATGTACCACTATACTATCCTTTCTACTTAATCATGATTATAAATGAGAAGTATACAATGAGATTTATTTTCCAGTTCTGTTTTTAGTATCATACATTGCAATCAAATACATACAGAAGAAAATAAAACTTCAAAAACAATTCATTCATTAATACTCAAAGAGTGTTAAATATATTATAAGAATCAATACAATAGTACTGTCTAATAGTCATCAGCACATATAATGACTATATTCTTTACATGACTAGAAAATGTTTTGGGCAGTAACCCTTTCATCAAATAGTCAGCTAATACAATATTAGTGCTAATATGCCCTATTGACATTCTATGTTTATGAACCTCCTTAATGACAAAGTATTTTAGTTCCATGTGTTTAACACCTTCTGAATACTTATCCTTCTTAGAGAAAACAAATGTTGTAGAATTGTCACAGTAAATTTTTTGCTGTCTGGCAATACTATCGACAATCCCAAGCCTAAAAATAAAGTTTTGTAGCCATTTAGCTTGAATCATGGCCTCAAAGCATGCCTCATACTTAACCTCTATAGTGGATGCAACAATTTCATAATGCTTCGCACTCTTCCATGATATGGCTCTTCCAACTAACAAATAATTGTAGCCAGAAGTAGATTTTATTGTATCTATACAAGTAACAAAGTTTTTATTTGAGTATCCAACTCACTTAAGGTAATTAGACCTCTTAAAAGTAAGCATATGTTCTTTAATTCCTTGCAAATATCTTAGAACTTTCTTTGCAGCTTTCTAATGATCCGCATCAGGATTACTCTACCGTCTCCTTATTTTCCCCACTGTTAGGCTCCCAACTATAGATGTATATGGAATTGATTCCATTTACTTTCGTTCTAGGTTACTTTTTGGACATTGCATAAGGCTAAACTTGCTCCCTTTCTAAATTGGGATTGGTGATGTTTACACTTTATTAATTTATGCTTTCTAAGGCAAAGTTAACAATCATTGTGGTATATCATAGAATATTTCTATTCCTATCACATATGGTGCCTCACCCATATCTTTCATTTCAAAATGATTAGAGAGAAACTTCCTAGTCTCATTTAATTGACCAAGATCATTAGTTGCAAGTAAGATATCATCAACATAGACCTTTCGATATACACACCAATCAAAGGTATTGTCTTTAATTCCAAAAGAAATAATAATATCATTTAACTTAAGATACTATTGTTGGGAAGCATATTTTAGTCTGTATATTGACTTTTTCAATTTGCACACCATGTGTTCCTTTTTAGCCTTTATGAACGCCATTCTTTGGTCCATATAGACTTTTTCCTCTAAGTCCCTATTCAGAAACGTAGTTTTCACATCTATTTGGTACAATTATAGTTCATAATGAGAAACCAAAGCCATTATAATTATGAGTGAATCCTCCTTGGAGACTGGTGAGAAGGTCTCCTCATAATTAATGACATCCTTTTGACTAATTCCTTTAGCAACTATTCTGACATTATAATGTTCTAGGATACTAAGAGAATCACGTTTAGTCTTAAAGACCCACTTACAACCAATTCTCTTACATTATACGATACTAACAGGATCATATTTGGTTTTATTAGAATTCCTTAGTCATTGGATTATCCTTAATTCCTAAGTCGTTTTTTGACTCATGTAGATATAGCACATAGTTATAAGAAATAACTAGTCTTCTTTCTCTTTAAGACCTTGTTAATGCTATTTGTTGTGTTTCTACTGTAGGTTTATTCACTTCATATTCAATTTCATTATGAACATTGAGTTCATTAATTTGTTGTTCTTCATTATTATTTGGCAGTTTAATAATTTGTAGAACATCATCTTAAGTAGGTGCACAAGCCATAGGTAATTGCTCTCCCATTTCTTAAATATCCATTATATGTAAGGTTGCACTCCTACTAGTCTTACCATGTTCAATGAACCTGACATTTCTAATTTCCATAATTCTTGTAATATGGTTAGGATAATAAAATATATATCCTTTAGACTTCTCTGGATAAACAATAAAATAGCCACTTATTATTCTTTCATCCAATTTCTTTTCATGCGGATATTATAATACCTAATTTTTACTTGGTAACCCCAAACATGTAAGTATATTAAACTAGGTTTCCTATCTATCTACAGTTCAAAAGGAGTAATTGGAGTTGCCTTACTAGGAACTTAATTCAAAAAATAAACGGTAGTTTCTAATGCATATGTCCATAAAGAAGTGGGTAAAGATGAGTTACACATCATGCTACTGACTATATCTAATAAAGTTCAGTTACACATTTTTGTCACACCATTTTGTTGTAGAGTCCCTAGTATAGTGTATTGAGCTCAAATAACATATTAAGGAATTTAGTAAAAGGACCAGGATTTGACGACTTACCATAATATTCACCTCCTCTATTAAACCTGACTACTTTCACCTTTTTGTTTAAATGTCTTTCGACCTCATTAATATGAACTTCCAAGGTGTTTACAACTTGAGATTTATCATTTAGGAAATAGACATATCCATAATGTAAATAATCATCTATAAAGGAGATAAAATATATTTCTTTATTGAAATCGTATCAAATGGCCTACACACATCAGTGTGAATTATTTCAAAAAGTTCAGTGCTTCTTATGACTCCTTTCTTTATTGTGTATTTTGTTTATTGGCTTTAATACTATCCACACATATGTTAAGAATTGTGAAATCTAATTCAAGAAGTATTTCATAATTTACTAATCTTTAAAGTCGTTCCGTGGAAATGTATCCCAAACGCTTATGCCACAAGTAAGCAAATCCATTATTAATCAAATTACGTTTAATAATAATATTATGTTTTGAAGTCAATAAAGTTTCAACATAAAAAACACAAAAGTTTAATTTATATAATCCATTATATAATCCACTACCAATCATGTAGTTATATATGTACAAACTTAAACTGCCATTACCAAATTTTATCCAAATCTATAAAGTTTGGATAAAGAAACTAAATTCCTTGATATACTGGGAAATAAAAAGTTTTACATAAGTAAAAATGATATGCAATGTCTAGGATTAAGCGATAAGTCCTAAAAGGTTCCACTAAAACTCTCAGTTCATTGCCCATATAGATAAATTTGTCATTCAATCTTATGGGTTGGTTCATAAAGAATCCTTTCAAGGTATTAGAAACATAAATAGTCCAATAAAAAAATTAACCCACTAAGTATTAAAAGGAACTTCTGCAAGGTTTATTTCAAAACATATATATGCATTGGGCTTACCTTTCTTCTTTAGCCATGTCGTACATTTAAAATATGTCTAACTATTTTATAGAAATGACACCTATGTTCATCATGTTCCTTCTTGTAGATCTGAAAGGATTCACCAATAACTTTCAAGGGTCCCTTCACTTTCTTCTTATGCTTCTTTCCAACTTTTTTACCAGCTCCTTGATTCTTGACATAATTAATGGAGTGGCTTCTTTGATTTTTAATTTTAGTCTCTTCTTGAACCAACATACTATGCAACTCATAAACAGTCCATTTTTCCTTCATGGTATTATAGTTCATTTGGAAAGGACCATACTTAAATGGTAATGAGTTCAAGATGAAATTATACAAGGAAGCTTTTATCTACTTTCATTCCCAAGGACTCAAGTCTTGTTGCAATGTTTATCATGTCAATGATATGTTCAAGCATAGTACGTGATCCACCAAACTTCATGGTGGTCAATGTACTGATAAGAGTCATAGCAAGAGACTTGTTAGTAGTCTGAAAGCGCTCTTTCACAACTTAAGTAAATTTTTAACATTTTCAGTTTCTGAGAAACCAAACTTAATATTGCTAGCAATTGTCATCTTTATATACATCAGTGTCAATCTGTTTGATCTTTTCCAATTGTTAAAATGAATTTTCTCCTTATCAGAGCCCAAAACATTAAGAGCATTTGGATTCTCATTTTTAAGTGCCAAATCCAAGTCAAAAACTCAAAGATAGAATTGGATTTTTCACTTCATTAAGAGAAGTTCAATTTATTAAACATTGTAATATACAAGAGATTTAGATGTATGACAATATATGCTAATTGAAACTTAACATTAATGCTTTGAGTCATACAACATTATATACAAATGCAGAAAATCACTTCATAAATTGTATATTAATGTTCACCTTTGGGCAATCCATTAACACATAATACAATACAACACATTATGATTTTCAAAAATTATATACTAATGTTTACCTTTGGGCAATCCATTAATATTCCATACAACATATAATGATGCTAATATGTACATATTTGGCAATCACATATACACTAACTAGAAATATTTATTATTTTCGGATATCTAAATATAACTAATTATGTATTTCCATTACCTATGCTCATTCTCATTAACTATAAAATAAACAAAACATCCTTGGGTGATTTAAAAATTTTTCTATAACATTGAGTTTCAATTTACCTATAAAATTACAATTAATTAGCATAAAATTATATGTAACTGAAATTTAAAAAATAATGTTTGGAATTAAAAAATAATAATTGCTAACGACATTGAAATTTTCCAACTCTTGGAAGCTATCTCCAATGCCTATATTGGGAATTTTCTCCGGTGATAGAAAGGTGGAATTTTCCAGTGCCTGGCATTGATTGAATGCCCAGTGTTGGGATGTTCGCATCGTGGCCTAGCATCAGCTGGCCACATTGCCAGTGATGGGACTTAAATCCCAACTTTTTTTTTGAATGGTTTCTTTTCTTTTTAATTCCATAAAAATATGAATTTAACCTTCAAAAACCATCAAATTTATGAAAAAAATCAGTTAAAAATTTTAGATTAAGATTAATAAGGTGCTCTTAATTATAAGAAATTTTCATTAGAGGAGAACCATGAATTTCTTGTAACCATGCTCTGATACAACTTGTAAGCATAATTTTCGTAAATATAACAGAATTTAGAAATTCATGAAAATCACAAATATTTAATCATAATCATAATTTTATTATAACACAAAGACAGAGCTTATGAATATCAACGTTTGTCCATAACTCAGTTACACAAAATTGATTCTTAATGATCTCCTTTTTTCAATCTATCTCTTTCCTTGAACTTTCTATCTCACTTTATTTTGCAGTGGTGTAGTGTGAGAAGACAAAACTTATTATTAGGCAAAGACAACCTAATCTCTTTAATAATCTGAAAACCATCAGTTAGTTTTAAAATTCCCTACCATAATGAGCCAATCGCTCAAAGGTCCATTTATTAAATTATTATTTTTAAGCGTCTACAAACACGCGAGTCATTTGAAGGAATTATTGCTAACATAAAAGAGGGATACACATCACGTGCAATATCATGTTAATTGCTGGATTTGCTGGCTTTTAGGGAAGTTTATGGTAAATCATGATTGCAATGCAAGGGATAAAGCAACATCCTATAAAGATGTGAACACTATTATTAAAAGGAACATACCCCATTTTTGCCTTTGCCATAAAAGTTTATGGCCTACTCCTTTCCCAACCCATAAGTTCGATTAGGTTCTGGTATTATGACAGTACTAGAGTTAATATCAAAAACCAGGGCCAGCCAAACATGACCGTCAATTAGGTATTGCGCACACACTAAAACATAAATAAAAGCACACAATATTTAATGATAACTACCATTCTTGGTCCATGAAAGTGCTGGGCTGCACTTTGTTCTTTATTTACTAAAATATCTTGTGCACTGCGTGGCTAGCTGGTGATCACTATCGCCAGAGAGAAACTATTTGATTATCAATATTAAGCAAATGATGTTAGAATCTTGGGTACAATATTTTAATATCAAAAGGCAAATGATGGTAGAATCTTGAGTACATTATTTTAATATAAAGAAGAGTATATATAAATCAAATCCTAATTGTAAATTAAGAGGTTAATTGAAGAATCTTAGCTTTCCTGAAAGGATTGAAAAGGCTATCACGCTCTGGCGACATTTTGTAAATAGTTCAGTCGCTAAAGAAAGGAAGCACGTACAATTAATAGTAACCATGAGCCTTTAACTACGTGGTATCAATGTTGTCATCTCCAACGTGAAGTATTAAATTAATCTTGGGGGTGTATAGAGGGATCGTTCTAAGCGGATCTCGGCCCAGTCGGTCTCGATAAATCAAAAGCTATATAAGCTATTAATACTTTAGCATTCTTCTATTATTTGATTGTTCTTGTAGTTGAGGGCAAAAAAAAAAAAAAAGGGAGAAAATATATATGTTAAATAAAGTGAGATTCTAATGACAAACAAAATACTTTTTAGTATTAATGAAATGAAATCTTCATATGAAAAGTTAGAATTTTGACTGACCATCAAGATATTTGTAAATAATCATTTGTCCATTGAAACAAATTAAGGATATTTAAAGATTGAATTAAAATATTTTATAATATTTTTGCACTATTTCTTAGTTTTTAGTCTTTGTCAAATTAGCAGTCCAGACTTAATTTTTTATTTATATTAAATGGGCCTAAAAAATATTTTGACACAATATTTGTACAATAAAAATTTATTTTTGAGAGTTTAAAGACAAAGAGATTTCTTTCAAAAATTTTGAGTTTTTTGAAAACTGAAAATTTGAAAATTTGAAAACTGACTAAATGGAAATTAGTTGACCGAGTACTTGGGAAATATTTTGGTAAAGTACTTGAATTAAACTTGTAGAAGTATTAAGGCATAGAGAGGTTGTTTGTAGGATTAGGGGCTATTAGTCTTTTTTGACTAACCATAAAAATTATCTCCTAACTAAGGTGTTTGACTAATCGTTTAGGAGGCAACTGGTTTTCCCTTGTTAGTACACAATGTTAACTACTATATTTGTCTCCAAAAAACTATAAAAATACGCTAGCAACTAGCTTGACCCCTTAAAGTAACATTAATAAAGTGGATATTGTGTTAGATTTCATATCAAAGCAAATGCGTTAGGTTGGCAAGACGTTGTTGATTTTTAAGAGTGTTGGCTTACGTTTGTTTTTATGGTAAATTTTTATTTATAAGTTAGTTGTTTAATAGTTGAAATAGTGTTCTAGGTAAATCCTTGAAGGTGACTTTAATTATGGCTTCTCTTTAGCTTAAAGCAAGAGAGGTAATGAATTTAGTTCCTATTTTAAAATTTTTCTTATCCAACTCTTTATCTTTTTAGTAAATCAAATCTTATATATGATTTTCTAATAGTTGTGATGCTTACAATTATAATATTTCATATTATTAACTTATTATGTTTTCTTATCCATTAGCTCACACTCACACATAATGAAGTTAGCTGACCGAAAAAATTGATTCTACATTACTCATGCTTTTCTAATATTCTATATGACCAATATACTATGTGATCATATTCTCATACATACTACATGATTATATTGTCATACATCTATTAGGAATATATGATTTCTTGACTAACGAATCAATCCTTAAGTGGATTTAGTATGCAATATCCTATATCATTAATTGCATCAATCATCATCTCATTCTTATTATATAAATATTCTGTACTCAGATTGCCTTCTATATATAAAGTGTCATTTTGAATATATTTTTAATGCAAACATGGAATTAAAACAAACTTCCTCGTTTCTTAATCCTTTGATTTAAATTAACTCACTTTTCTAGAATGTTTCATTATATCAAATCATTTACGATTATCTAGTAACATTCTAAGTAGCAATCATTAATTCAATTCTCTATAGTTAGAACCCAAATAAAAATGGTACTTTAAAATGAGGTTCACATAGCCTCGAAGGATGCTCACACAATATAAGTTAAGAATAATACTTATATTACCCTTATTGATCGAAAATGCAAACATGGTATGATTCATGCGTTACAATATTCACTATTTTATTAGAGCGTACGTCTTTCTTCAAATACTATATAGTTGATAGCTCAGACATACCTAATTCCAAACTTGAGTTCATTTATTTATTTATTTTTAATCCACCCTTCAGATTTTATAACTGGCATATTAAGACAGATTGGGCGAACATATCATTTCTTTAATTTATGTAATTATGAATAGCCTTTTACTCCTTTTAATATACTTCATGTTGACATAAGTGTTTTAAGCCTTGATCTATCCTTTATCACGTAGATAAATCACTTAAACTCATCTCATCTCCATTCCTACTAAATAATGGAGGTGATCACCCCATATGGGAAGGCATCTTGTATCTATCGAACATATTATATCTAGAATTGAATGTTCAACACTCATTCAACACTTATTCTAGGACAAAAATATTAATTCAAATTAAACATTCTCATATTTCTAGAATTGAATTTTCATTTAAAATTGATTATAGAAAATATTGCTTAATTCTCAATTAAACATATATTGCATCAAATATTTGATAACAGATAAAATATCATCATTGATAATAATTATTATGAATAGTCAAGATACATATCCATTTCTCTTTATGTTAGTTTGTCCTTATCATAGTTACCTAATAACTATGTGTTTCATTTGACATTGATGTTTGAACTCTCTAGTACAATATTTCAATGTACTTGTTCTTACACAATATAATGAGTATAAGACTACTGATTGTTTCAAAATAAGAAACCATCTTTATCATTCATTTTTTTAATTAAAAATGTGGATCCTACATATTTCTTAGGTGGTCACGTTTAACAATTAGAATTTTAAATTCCTATCTTACATGCAAAATTATTTGAGTATTTCATTGATATATATGTAACTTAAAACATTAAGAAAGCTCTAACTGAATGATACTTAGTGATTTTAACCACAAAGTTGTATGCATCCGTAGCCAATTTGTTTACTCTTATGAAAAACTACATATTATTAATAGCTACTAAAACATATAATCCATATAAACAATAAAATTACACATTTATCATTCATTCTTTTAACTTATTTAAGTGATCCTTTCTAGTCATACTAAAATAATATGATATGATGATGATACAAATGTACTATACTGCCTACTTTGAGATTATGTTAAACCATATATTGACTTGAACAATTTAAGCATGTAAGGCTCTTGATCTTTTTTATTGAAACTTGGTGGTTGCACCATATAGATTCCTTCTTTTAGTTATTTATTTAAGAACATAGTCTCTACTTCCATTTGTCAAGATCCATTCCCACTATTAAAGGTAGAATAAATTAGCCTTTAGATAAATGGGGAGAGCTATAAGGAGCTAAAAATCATCCTTTGAGTTCCAAGGGGATATTGAGGCCAATGAACATGCTTGGGAATTTTCTAATCTAGTAGTGTTGTTCTTAATCTCTTTTGAAATTGATCATATTACTTTTTAATTATTTTTTTATTTATACATGAATGATTTAGATATCTTAAATAGATTATTTATGCATGAACCCATTGCTAGAATATAGATTTCAATATGTATTCGTTCTAACTTTTATCCACTTCTGGTAAACTAATGGTAGTGCATTATTCGACATTAGGTATAACATAACATAATTTGAATGACCCAAGCTTATGTGGTTGTTACCTTGATAATACACAAAACCGAAAGATAGTTCTTATTTATCAAAAAAAATTAATCAGATCTTGAAAATAACACTCCCATTTAATTGAAACAATAGACAAAACCTAGAATTGAAGAGTTATTGGAAAAACAAACAAAATTCTGAGATAAATCGCCAAACTATGCATAAAGTAATGACCAACTTGGAATACACTGGTGACATTAGTTTCTTTGGTAATGATAAGTGTGAATTGCATCATATTTTAGGTTTTAGTTCGATATGTAATTAATTGTTAATTCAATTGTTTAGTATGTGTTTAGCTTAGAATTGTTTGTATTTGTTAATTATTTATGTTTTAATTGTTTTCATAGGTTAGTAAAAGTCTTTGATCTTAATTATTATGTTTTTGAGGTATCGTGATGTGTTTGTTAGTGTTTCAGGGTCAACATTAAAGATTAGAGAGGCTTTGGAGACACTCAGGCCAAGACAATGACCTGCGATCGTGGTACAATAGGTTACGATCGTGACAGAAGCACTGGAGTTAGCCCACAATTGCCATGATAGTGACAAAAACCCAGGACACGATGAAGGTGACAAAAGGCTCAAATGTGGCCTATGATCGTGGCTTGCTTCAGGCACGCAAACACTCAAAAACATCAAGTTTGGAGGGAGTTTTTGGACCTTTCGGACCCCGAAAAAACCCTAGGGCTACCCAGAACACAAAAGGTATATAAAGAATCAGACAAAGAAGATGGAGAGCTTCCTGCATCAGCCACTTTTGAGAGAAACCTTAAAGAGGATTGTTGAGAGATTGAGAAAGGGAAGAAGGAAGAGAGATGTGGAGAAGAAGTCGACATTGACGTAGTTCCCGACTTAGGAGTTTCTTGACGTCGCTGCCTCTTGTCTTCATTCAAGAACATATTTCATGTTATTTTTAATTTTTATTATTGTATAGAATTAGGAATAACATTTTGATGATAAAATTTGTGAATGTTGAGATGTTCAAAACTCACCTTCGGGTTTTTATCTTTGATTTAATGAAATCTGATCGTTTTTATGTTTATTGGAATTATTGTGATTGCTTTTTGTGATTGCATAATTCGGTAATAAATTGAGAGGGTGAATTGAATGAAAAATTATTAAATTGGCTTAACGAGAGTTAGTTGATTTCATAAGAATGAGAAATTAATCAAATTAGTAATTGTATCAAGAGAGATTTAACATAGGTTCCCGATAGTTATTAGATAACTTTAGATCTAATTAGGGTTCTGGATAGGTTGTTAACTGAGAAATTGCAATTTTCGATAATTTGATTAGGGTTTATAATTTAGGGTTAATGGTTATAACTCGATAGAGAGTAATCAACCTTATGATCATCTAGAACTAATGATTCGATAAATCATAGTCGATTAGGTTAACATCAAAGATATGTAAAATTCTCTTTCTCTTAATTGATAGTTCCTTTAGATTAATTCTTGAGTGTGTTGCAATAGCTAAATTGTTAATATTTTTTTAATTGATTTTTGGATTGAATTGAATTCTTGTTTTAGTGAAAGACCCCTGTGCTTACGTATTATCGAGTTTAATCATTAGAACTTACACATATAAAAAAAACACGATCAAGTTTTTGATGTCATTTTCCGGGAGGCAATTAGTTTAGTTCTATAGTTTAATGCATTTAGTTAGTTTTCATTTTTTTCGTTCTTTCTTTCCATTTTTAAAATGTGCTCTTGTATGAACATAAGAGTCATAAGAAGTTTGATTCGTGCAGTTGAAACCGTAAATTTAGATCACTCGACTAGAACGATTTATTAAGAAAGTTGTGTGTGAAGAAAAAGAGGAAATCGTGAAAGAAACAATAACTGAGGAATTTCAATAAGATTTGGACCACAGAGCAAACCAAGGAAGTCAACAATGAACCCTTATGGACTTCATGAGACCAGGGTTCAATGCAGCTAACCAAAGAGTAGTTAGGCCACATATATAAGCAACATCATTTGAAATCAAACCAGCCCTTCTAAATATGCTTCAACAGAACGTGCAATTTTATGGACTAACGAATGAGGATCCTAACGCACATATAATGAACTTCCTTGAAATCTATGATACGTTTCGGTACCATCAAATGTTGGAAGATGTAGGCAAAATCAGGCTTTTCCCTTTTACCCTTAGGGATAGAGCCAAGGCTTGGTATCATTTCCTTAACCCAGTCAATGTCACAATATGGGATCAGTCAGTTCGTGCCTTTCTAAACAAGTATTTTCCCCTGACTAAGACCACTAATATCATCATGGAAATTACCAACTTCCAATAAAGTGATAGGGAATTGATCTATGAAGCATGGGAACGATACAACGATTTGCAACAGAAATGCCCATATCATAACTTACCCAAGGAATTCTTATTGCAAACATTCTATAACAGAGTAACCCAATATATAAGAGGCATGATTGATGCAGGTTCATGAGAATCATTGATGAGAAAGATGGTTGATGAAGCGGAAGAGCTGATAGAGGAGAGAAGCGAAAGAGCTGATAGAGGAGATGGCGAGTAATAGCTATATGTGGACGAACGAGCAGAGTAGACAAGCCACTACCTTCTGAGAACAAAAAGGAATTGTAGCTGTTAATCAAATGACAAATGCAAGTGAAAATTGATAACTTGACTCAACAACTCAATAACATGAAGGCTTCATCCTTAACTCCGGCGAAATCCGTGCAACTCAAGTGTGAACTCTGTGGATAAATGGACTATGATACAGTAGATTATTTCTTGATGAAGGAAAGCGATATAGTGAAAGTGAATTGTATAAGAGCTCAATATGGACTAGGGGAGGGAAACAATCCCTACTCCAACATTTATAACCCTGGGTGGAAGAATCACCCTAACTTCTCTTGGACAAACAATGTTGGAGGATAGTTCAGATCTCAAGGACAATCAGGCTTCCAACAAGATAAACTAAGCTCAATGGAATCCAAGTTAGATAAGATTTTAGGTAAAATTGGAGGCATAGAGGATGCATACAGGAGGCTTGAAAGAAAATTCGACCAAGTCACTAAGAACTACGCCTCTTTAATACATAATCTGGAGGTCCAAGTAGGTCAACTAGCGGAGCCAATTGCTACTCTGAATGCAGGAACCCTTCCAAGCAATACCGAGGCTAACATTAAGGAATACATCATAGCCATTACTCAATCCTAGGAAACGAAACTTGAACATACAAAGGAAGACAGAAACAAGGGAGAAGGACAAATAATTATGGAATTCCTTCCAAGTGAGCTCAAAATTGAGCCAATCAAGGAACCTTGACCTAAATTTCCATACCCTATTCTAGCTCAACGTAAGACAATTTCAAGTAGGGTGACAAGGAATTCTAAGGAGTTTGAATCAAACAAGGTTGAGAACATAATAAAACATCTACAAACGAGGCTTACACTAAAGTAATCAGTCAAGAAGAAGGGCAAGGACCGTAAAACGGAAGAAAACCCTAACATAGCACAGAAGAAGGAGGACCTAGGGGATTTTTTCATTCCTTGCAGTATCAGCAGAGTCAACTTTGACAGGGAATTCATGGATTTAGGAGTGAGTATCAATATGATGCCCTATACCTTTAGCCAAAAGTTAGGGTTAGGAGAGTTAGAACCCACAAAGATGCTAGTAAAGATGGCCGACAAAACAATTCATTGATCGAAGGGGATTATTAAAGATGTGCAAGTACAAATTGATAAATTTACATTCCCCATAGACTTCTATATATTGGATATTGGAGAAGATATGGAAACCCCTATGGTCCTTGGACAACCATTCTTAGCCACAGCTCGCTCCATAATTGACATTGATGAGGGTGAACTAACTTTGAGGTTCAACAAGCATCAAATAACCTTTAAAGTGTTGAAGAAAGACAATTATCTCTAACTAATATCAAGGAAACCAAATCTCAAGGACAATGGGAAGATATTGAGGATCCTAAGAGTGCATTCAGAAAGAAACGATTGCGAAGAAGAAGATGAAGGAAGGAGAATCACAAAGAAGGTAGAATCTAGGGCATGTTAGCTCATGTACAAATTGTAAGATCAATGATTGCACTACCATTGAACCATTCATTTGAATCACTGTGAGCAAAAGAAGAACGTCGAGTTACTAACGTTAAAAGAAGTGCTACATGGAAGGCAACCCATGGAATGTTATTTCCTTTTATTCTTTTTAGTGCTGCATCAGAAGCAACCCATGGAATGTTATTTCCTTTGATTCTTTTTAGAAAGTTTGGATTTTGTAGTTAGGATATTTCATTTCCAAATAAAGTTGGGAAGGTATCGGACTTCGACATGAATTTGATGATCAATAAAGCAAGCAAAAGTAGGTGAAAGGGCCATAAAGAGTTAAGAAGTAACTTTGGAAAGTAGAGAAGGACCAAAAGAAAATTTGGTGGACTAATTGTAGACCATAATCGTGGCCTACGATGGGTCAAAATAGGGACACACAAGTGTCATTTTCAATTTTTACCATTTTACCTTTCAATCACCTATATAATCATGTCTAACTTCACTTTTTCACTCACTTTCATTTTTACTTTATCTCTGTAAGCTTTAAACCTCCAAATACTCTCACTTCTCTCTACATAAATTTCATACTTACAAATTACTTCCAACTTTTACCGATTCATAAGCTAGTATGTTGCCATCAAGCAAATAGCGAGGCGCGATCAATCAGTAGGGCAAACCATATCTCAAAATGAGGGAAAAGGAAAAGGACAGTTAATTATAATGCACCTTTCCTGATCTTCTTAAATGAGGAAGGCACTCGCTTTCATTCTCTTTGTAATAAGAAAATTATGGTTCCACAACATTTACATTTTGAAACTTTAGATAGATTAGAATTGTGAGACAAGGTCAAATGTTTTACTAAGAGAATTCAACGGGGACAGTTCATTCAATTTTAATTCCCAGTTTATGAAGAACTTACCTTAGAATTCTGTATATCCCTTCAATTCGAATCCAACAAACCTAAGGAATTGTGGTTTAGGCCACAGGGACAACCTTATGGGCTTGATTATAAGACTTTGCATAAAATTTGTGGTTTCCCTGAGTCATCGGTAGTGGATCAACACGATGATTTCTCTATCAACCCCTATGGACTAAACTAATTGGGTTAGAGCATTTCAATGCTAAGAATGCACACCATAACATCATCAGGAGCCATGAACACTTGTTGATGAACAAATTCATGTGTCAAATTGTTTTTGAAAAAATAAAAACCAACAAGTGCTGGATGAAGGAATTTTTCCTATTATGGTGCATATACCATAGCATTCTAGTTTGCATAACCACTCACATCTTTAACATAATTATTAATGCTCAAAAGAAGAGGAGCAATAAATTAGGAATAGGTTGCTTGGTTTCGACCATGGCTAATTACTATGGAGTTAACTGCAAAGGATTCACAGTCTGCCATCTTGAATTCATAAACCATCATCAATTATGTCGAGTTGAAATCCTGAAATACCATAATATGGAACTTCGAGATATTAGTTCCAAGACACACGTTAAGGGCAGGACTAGTCAAGCAAGTTCAAGTGCTCAACAATAACAAGAAGAGCATTCGACCAGTGAGGAGTCCAAGGAAGAAGAAGAAATAGAAGAACCAGGCTATAAGAGAGTGATTGATACAATCTCTATAAACCATAAAGTAATTATAAATACCCTTGCGAAGAACTCTAGAAGAATGAAAGAGATAACATAAATACGATGACAAGCCAGGACATACGTCATCTCCATCATTATTTTGAGGCTTAGGGAGTCTAACTGCCACCGCCAACAACATCCTTACCTCCATCACCATGAGGCGTTGTTCTAATCCCTTTCTTTTTAAATTTAGTCTTTATTTTATTTTTTCACTTTAATTTACGTCTCGTCGTTCCATATTTGTTTGTTTGTTCCCCTCTTACATTGACAGCAATGTATTGTTCAAGTGTGGGGAGGGTTATGTGTTTTGCTTTGAATGTGATTTTGCATATTGTATGATAATTTGTTAGGTTGCATTTTGTGAATTATGTGAATATGTCAATGACTTAGATAGATTGAAATTGATTTAATTTTGAACCTAATATGTTAGGTTGTGAAGAATCATTAGCTCACAAAATTAGTGAATTGAGGTCATTGGCTAAATATGCAACTTAAATAGGGGTCACTGTCACCCTCCAAATTGTCATATTCATTTATAATTTGAGGGCTTTCGACTTAAGTAGCTTTGTTAGTATTTTTTTTTCATAGAAACGAGTAGCTAAAGCAATAAGGTAAGCAACGAAAAAATCATGTTTGTTAATTTTAAATAAATAACTATTCCGTTGGCCTTCAAGTTATGAATAGAACTAGTAGCCAGTTGAGAACGTGACGTAGCTAAGTAACCGGATCGACACGTACTACAAATGTGTGCCTTCATATAAAAAGACTATAATGATGTTCCGACCAAGCAGCTAAATAAAAAACATCACTTAGTTGAGTAACCGGATTGACATTCATCGCCAATGTTTGCCTCTGCGTAAAATGACTAAGTTCATGTCAAAAAAAATAAATAAATAATGTATTTTTGAATAAAAGCGTATCGAACTTGTAATAGCTTGACTTGTTATGAAAATGTTCTTAGGAGTAGTTACAAAGTCTAAATGACCAAAGAATTATTAATGTGTGTGTGTAATTGAAAAGGGTAAATAATTCAACACTTAAGTCTAGATTAATATGTATATTTAGTTCAAAGCTTCAGGACGTGAATTTTACATGTGAATGATTTGATATAACTTGAATGATTGTGTTTAAAATTAAATTTATTTCATAAAGTTGAAGTCATTGTCTCATTATTGCATTGTGTGTTGTGATATTTTGTGAGATTCTTGTTTTCTGCTTGAGGACAAGCAAATGTTTGAGTGTGAGGGTATTGATAAGTGTGAATTGCATTATGTTTTAGGGTGTAATTCGATATGTAATTAACTATTAATTCAACCGTTTTGTATGTGTTTAGGTTAGAATTGTGTTTATTTCTTAATTATTTGTGTTTAAGTGTTTTTATGGGTTAGTAAAAGTCTTTAAGCCTAATTATTATGTTTTTAGGGTATCTTGATGTGCTTGATAGTGTTTTAGGGTAAACATCAATGACCAGAGAATTTTTAGAGGCACTCGAGTTGAAACAAGGGCCCACGATCGTAGCGCAACATGCTAAGATCATGACAGAAGCACAGGAGTCAGCCTACGATCGTGGCCTGCTTTCCACGATCGTGACAGAAGGCTTAGATGTGGCCCATGATTGTGGCTTATGTCAAGCCGACGCTTAGACACTAAAAAATGTCAAGTTTTAAAAGAGGTTTTTGACCTTTCAGACCCTAAAAAATCCTAGGGTTGTGCATAATACAAAAGGTATATAAAGAATAAGACAAAGAAGATGAGGAGCTTCTTGCATCATCCACTTTTGAGAGAAAACCTAGAGAGGATTGTTAAGGGATTAAGAAAGAGAAGAAGGAAGAGAGAAGTGGAGAAGAATTTGACATCAACATACTTCCCGGATCAAGAGATTCCCAATGTCGTTACCTGCCATTTCCATTCAAGGTCGTATTTTTTGTTATTTTCCATTTTATTATTGTATAGAATTGGAAATAGCAGTTTGATGATTGGATTTGTGAATGTTGAGATGTTCTAAACTCACCTTCGGGTTTTTATCTGTTACTTAATGAAATTTGATCATTTTTATGTTTATTGATTTATTGTGATTAATTTATGTAATTGCACAATTTGGTAATAAACTGAGAGGGGAATTGAATAAAAATTATTAAATTGGGCAAACGAAAGTTAATTGATTTAATAAGAATGAGAAATTAATCAAATAGATAATTGTGTGAACAGATATCTTGCATAGGTTCCCGATAGTTATTGGACAACTTCAAATCTAATTAAGGTTATGGATAGGTTGTTAATTGAGAAATTTCAATTTTCCATAATCAGATTAGGGTTTATAATTTAGAGTTAATAGTTATAACTCAAAAGAGAGTAGACAACCCTAGGATCATCTATAACTAATAATCTGGTAAATCATAATTGATTAGGATAGTGTTAAAGATAGGTAAAATTTCCCTTTCTCTCAATTGATAGTTCCGTTAGGTTAATTCTTGAGTGTGATGCAATATATAAATTGTTAATATTTTCATAATTGATTTTTAGATTGAATTGCGTGATTAGATTGAATTCTTGTTTTAGTTTTGCTATCTTTTGAATTTCTGCGAATTGTGTTGGTCTTAGATTTAAACTATATTATCCCTCCTTGTGGGATTGACACTTTAGATGCTATATGAATGACCCCATACGCATGCGAATTATCAAGTTTGATGGTTAGAAATTACATACATTAAAAACCACATTTAGATAACTTCTCTAACTTTGACAATGAGCAGAGAATAAGACATCCATGTCTAAGAGTACTGGAAAGTAATAGCGAGTGTCATCATTATCCATTAATGTTGTTGCATTTGCATGGGAAAGAAAAGGCAAACCACTGTCACCATTGAAATGTCTCCCAACTGTTTTTACATCCATTGGTGGCACATGAAAGATGCCTAAAACCTAATTGCCGACCTCCCATTGCTTTTGTCGATTGCGGAAATTGTAGGAGATAGATGGGGCTAATAGTGTTAAATGTTTATTTAGAGGATAGGCTAAGTGAACTAGAAACATTGTTTTATTAGTAATTTTAGTCTATAGATCAAGATATTTACTATAGAACATATACAGATCACCTATTTGATGGATTATAGGCTAATATAAATGGGCAAAGTTATAGTGCTTCGGCTATAAAATATAATAGTATATGATCCAATTAAAAAGGAGGATACAAATGAAGAGAAACCTTACATGCCACTACCATTATATACCCCAAAAATCCCATTCCCATAAAGTTAAAGTATACCCAAATGGTTGCACAATTTTCCAAATTCTTAAAAAAGTCGAAGAAGTTACATATCAACTTATCTTTGTCAAGGCTTTTGTAAAACATTCCCAAGTACGTCAAATTTCTCAAGGATATCTTAAACAAAAAATGTGCCTGGGAGGAAAACTAAATGGTGTGATTGAAGGAGAGTTATAGCTCTGTAACTATAGCCATATGCCCTCAAAGTTGAAAGATCTAGGGAGTTCCACTATTCCTTATGTTGTTGGTAATCTTGAAATTTCCAAATGTTTATGTGACCTAGAGGATAGCGTTAATTTAATGTCTTTGTCCATTTTCAAGAAATTATGACTGAGAGAAATAAAGCTAACATCTATACTTATCCAATTGGCGGATTAATTGATCAAAAAGCCATTTGGAGTAGTAGAGGATGTATTAGGTTAGGTGGACAAGTTTATCATCCTGGTAGACTTTGTTATTTTAGACTTTGAGGAAGATCAGAACTATCTACTAATTCTTATAAGGCTATTTATGAAACCAAAAGAGGATTTAATGATGTGTACGATAGGAAATTAGTTCTCAGAATTGGTGATAAGTAGGCGGAGTTTAGTATGAGCAAAATATTAAAGAATCCGACTAAGGGGAGTGCCTACATGAAAATTGATATAGTTGATGAAAGTGTGAAGGAACAAAAGGATGAAGTTGATGATGATGTGGATAAGACAAATAATGAAATGATTAAAAAGGAAGAGGAGTTAGGTGAGATTTTAAAATAAGAACCATTAGACACCCACTCTACTTTCGATTAAGAGACCACTTACCTTAGAGTTTAAGTTTTTACCCAAACACCTTAGGTATACATCTTTAGGTGAGGGACAATCACTATCCATCATCATTTCATATCAATTAGATTCAAAATAATAGAATAAGTTTTAGAGATCATTAGGGAGAGAATGAAAGCCATAATATGGAAAATTTTGGACATTAGAGGAATAAATCCTAGTGTAATGATGTGTAGATTAACCTGGAAAAGGGTTGTAACAAAATGAGGAAGAGACAAAGGAGATTGAATCCTAATATAAAAGAGGTAGTGAAGAGAGAAATGGTGAAGCTTTTGGATACAAGAATTATTTACCCCATCTTAGATAGTGAATGGGTGAGTCCAGTACATTATTTACCAAATAAAGGATGTATGATGGTGATAAAGAATGAAAAAGGAAAGCAATTTTTAATAGACTAGTCATAGGAAGGAAGGTATGCATTCATTGTAGAAAGCTCAACCTTGTGACTAAGAAAGACCATTTTCCCTTCCACTTGTAGATCAAATGATTAAGAGAGTGGATGGACTTGTTTTCTATTGCTTCATTGATAGGTACTCAATTTATAACCAAGTTTCATTTACCCAAAAGACCAAGAGAAGACCACATTCACGTGTCTCTATGGAAACTTTCCTTGCATAAGAATGCCTTTTAGACTTTTCAATGGACCAATTACTTTTCAAAATGAACGATGGCATATTTATGGATATTATTGAAGATATTATGGGAGTGTTTATTAATGACTTTTAAGTTTTTAAAGATTCTTTTGAGCATTGTTTGAAAATTTGGATAGGGTTTCCAAATGTGTGAGGAATCACATTTTGTTCTTAATTGAAAAAAGTGCCATTTTATGGTGTATAAAGTTGTGGTCTTAGGCAATAAGATATTATACAAAGACATAGAAGTGGATAGGGCCAAAACAGAAGCTATTGAAAAGCTTCCACCACTAATAATGTCAAATGCATGAGAACATTTTTAGGACATGCAGGACTTTATCGCTACTTTACTAAGGATTTTTCTCTTATTACTAAAACCCTTACTAATTTATTGATCAAAGATCTGCCTTTTCACTTTCATGCTAATTGTTTGCATGCTTTTGATAGGTTAAAGGAGACGCTTACTTCAGCTACTTTGTTGAACTCACCAGATTGCATTATATGTATGGTGAGTGACCAAGCAATTGGATGCATATTGGGATAACATAAAGATAAAAGGTTAGGTGCAATCTATTATGTGAGCAAAACTTTGGTCGGAGCATAACTGAAAAGGAATTATTAATGGTGGTATTTGTTTGTGAAAAGTCGTTATTACCTTTTAGGCTCAAAATTTGTTGTTTTATACATCATGCGAGGTTGTAATATCTTTTTTCTAAGGACATAAAGTCAATACTTATTTGGTGGGTGTGCTCCTTTAAGAATTTGACATCGAGATTAGAGATAAGAAAGGAGAGGAGAATATGGTGGCTAACACCTATCACGCTTATAAGGAGGAAGGTGTAATCAAATAAAGAAATTAATGAACAATTCCATAATGAGACCTTGTTATTGGTAAACCGCTTTTTTGTTCCATGATTTGCCAACATAGTAGACTACATTGCAAGTGGTATCCTTTGCACAAATTTATCTTATCAACAAAGGAAATGCTTTTATTTGAATGCTCCCATTATCTTTGGGGAAAACCTATTTCATATAAGATTTGTGCTAGTGTTTTGATTTGTAGGTGTTTTTTAAAAGATGAGATGCTTGAGATACTCAATATCACAATTCATTTTACGCAAGCCAATATGGAGCAAACAAGACAAAACCTCATATGTTAAATGAAGTAAATCACTTGTTAATATAGAAATCACTTATAATATATAAAATACACAAGAAGGGGGTTGAATTATGAAAAATCATCTAAGATAGTTATCTTTAGAATGTTCTTGATTTTCTTGAAAACTTAGACGATTACAAAGCAACGCACTTCATTTGTTTGAGTAATGTAACAATGGAAATAATATCTTTTCTTATAACAACAAGAAATTAAAGAGATAAGTGTTAGAGAATATGACACCACGATTTAAACTGGTTCACCCTTAACCTTTGGGCTACGTCCAGTCCTCAAAGTTTATCTAAGATTTCGCTATCTCTTCAACTTTACAAGTATTATTTCTACTTTTCTAGAGTCTCTTCAGGTCTCTTTCACAAAGTATTCTTTATCTGCTATCTTAACCTCTTCAGGCTCCAGCCTTCCTTTCACTTAGAAGAGATATTGGTTGAGCTTTTCTAAACTTACGCTATAGGTGTTCTTGAACTCTGTCTTCCTTTTTTAACTTAGGATATTTTTGTATATTCACTTGATCACAGAGTTATTTTGTGTAAGTAAAAGTAAGTAAAAAGTTGTTTTTTCTATGACTACACTGATATTTATAATATAATTCGCCAACGGTCTTCTTGAAAAAAACCGCTTGTAGAATCTTTAGAGATCTGTTGTTAGATGAGTCCTATAACCACCTCCAACTAAATAACTTTCATTGTAGATTATATCATCTTGATTTGATTTGTATGCTTCGTCTTATATCTTTGCTTCGTCCTATGACTTCGTTTTGTCTTATGACTTCATATGATCTTATATCTACGCATCATCTTATGGCTTCGTATCGTCTTATGAACATTTATCTACGCACTTAATAAACTCATCAAAACAGTCACACATTTCTATTATTATTATTATTTGACTTTCACCAAAATCAATAGAAGAAGTTAAGTCTTCTTGACTTAACAATCTCCCCCTTTTTATGATAACAAATAATCATAATATTAGAAGATAAAAGAAATATTAAGACGAATAACAATAGTATTTAGATAAATAATATTCAGAAGAATGATATATTTATTCAGACGAATAATGCAATATATATAGTGTGCATAACAATTTTTCAAAACTAATTTTTCTCTCCTTTCCACTATTCTCCCCCTATTTGTTATTAATAAAAAAGAATATCACTTTAGACGCTTCAAAATTTTAGAAAACATATATTGAATATTAGTACGGATTGTCTTGAGGTCTTGTTTAGTAGAAACACGTAAAAGTGCTACTTCCTCATGAAGATCACCCACTGATTCTCTTAGTTCATCAACCTTAGTATCTATATCTTCAACATGTTTAGCTAAGGCTTCTTGACCTTCCTTCTACTTTTGACTAGCTTCAGTCCAATTGATGAACTTCTTCAAGAGCTCTGAGTTAACGACAAAATCTTGTAGCTTTTCACTTAGTGGATGAAGATACTCAGAGACAAGTGGTTTTCTAATTGAGTCGTCTAATTTAATAATTATGATAGAGTGTTGGACCCCAAATTTTTTATTATTATTGTAGTAAGCATGATGTGAATAAATGTTGTGGTATTGTTAGTAAATTATTTTAATTGGAGCTTAATTATTATGTGAAGTTTAGGAGGATTTATTTCATGGATTGATGGGATTAAAGTGTTAATGTTGTAAGGTGCCTAAGGGCATTTTTGGAAGATTACTTAAGGTTAGAAGCACTAAGGCATTAAAGGAAGGGTAAGGTGGACTTCTCTCAC
>JAOSBO010000005.1:29258624-29274431 GCA_027563915.1 Erythroxylum rotundifolium
CATATGGAGTTTTATTTAAAATAGGTTGCAGAAATACTCTATTTTGAATATAACAAGTTGTATTTACAGCTTCTGCCTAGAAAGTACTTAGGAAGATTCATTTCACATAGCATAGTCCTTGCCATTTCCTGAATTGTCCTGTTCTCTCTCTCTACAACTCCATGTTGTTGAGGAGTTCTAGGAGCAGAGAAATTATAGAAAATTACATTCTCCTCACAAAACATTTTAAAATTTTCATTTACAAATTCTCCACCATGATCACTTCGAATACCAGTAATAGAAATTTCTTTTTCATTTTGTAAATTTTTTGATAAAACCTTAAAGCATTTAAAAGATTCATCTTTATGAGATAAAAATAATATCCAACAAAATCTAGTAAAGTTATCAACAATTACAAGCCCATATTTCTTTTCGCCAAGACTTACTGTTTTAGTAGGTCCAAACAAGTCTATATGTAACAGTTCTAGACGTCTAGATGAAGTTACAATGTTTTTAGATGAAAAAGATGCTTTAACTTGTTTTCCTTTCTGACAACTCTCACAAAATAAATCTTTGTTAAAACTTATCTTTAGTAAACCTTTTACCAAATCATCTCTAACTAGTTTGGAAATATGTTTAAAGCTAAAATGTTCTAGCTTTTTGTGCCAAAATAGTTTTTCATCCTTTTTTGATATAAGACATGAAATATTTTGACTTTTCAAATCATCTAAGTTAATTTTAAGGAGATTATTTCGTCTCTTGGCAGAAAAGAATATGGCCCGCCCTTGTTTTTAACTAAACAAGAATTTTGATTAAAGGATACTTAAAAAGAAGAATCACATAACTGACTTATACTGATTAGATTATATTTTAAACCATCAACTAGTAGAACATTATCAATAGATGAAAAGGAATCTTCACCAATTTTGTCGATCCCAATATTTTTGTCCTGTTGGTTGTCTCCAAAAGTTACTGATCCTCCATGTTTAAGTTGGAGGTCTAGGAACATAGATCTTCTGCCTATCATGTGTCGAGAGTAGTCACTGTCCAAGTACCCTTGATGGTGTTTGCTTTTTCCAAATAAGGAGATCTGCAGTATGTACTATATCCTTCTTAGGTACCTATATTTTCTTGGGTCCTTTGGGGTTAGTCTTATGATTATTCTTAGAATAATAATAAAAATGATATTTCTTTTTACCTCTATTAGGAACAAACTTCCTAATAAAGTTATTTTGTGTAAGTAAAAATAATTAAAAAGTTATTTTGTCTACGACTACACTGATATTTATAGTCTAATTTGCCAACGGTCTTTTTAAAAAAAAATGTTTGTAGAATCTTTAGAGATCTGTTGTTAGTTGAGTTATGTAACCACCTTCAACTAACTAACTGTCGTTGTAGATTATATCATCTTGATTTGATTTGTATGCTTCGTTTTATATCTTCGCTTCGTCTTATGACTTCGCATCATCTTATGACTTCGTATCGTCTTATTAATTCGTATCGTCTTATGAATTCGTATCATCTTATGGCTTCCTATCGTCTTATATCTACACATCGTCTTATGACTTCACATTGTCTTATGACTTCGTATCATTTTATGACTTTGTATCGTCTTATGACTTCGCATCATCTTATGACTTCGTATCATCTTATGAACATTTATCTGTGCACTTAATAAGCTCATCAAAATAGTTCACACACTTTTATTATTATTATTATTTGACTTTCATCATAATCAATAGAAGAAGTTAAGTCTTCTTGACTTAACATTAAAGTGTGGGTTTTCTTGGACTAGATTGTTTAAAGATGCCCAAGAATATGTGATGAATTGTGATGGATGCCAATGAGTTTGATATATTTCAAAAATAGACGAGATTTCGCTTTCAAACATCATAGAAGTGAAAGTTTTTGATGTATGGATGTTGGACTTTAAAGGACCTTTCCCATCCTCTCTCGCTAACACATCTATCCTAGTAGGTGTGGATTATACTTCAAGATATGGTAATGGCAACTCTAACTAATTATGGTAAAGTGGTGCAAAAGTTTATCAAACAGATATTTAATAGTTTTGGAGTTTCAAGAATGATTATAAGTGATGGACAAACACACTTCTACAATAAGCCCTTTAAAGCTCTTCTAAAGAGATGTGGAGTTTGATATACAGTGGTCATACCTTATCATCCATAAACAAGTGGACAAGTGGAGGTTGTCAAGTAGGAGTTAAAGTGAATTTTGGAAAAAAATAGTTAATAGTTTGAGGATAGATTGTGCAATAAAGTTAGACAATTCATTATAGGTATATCGAACAACATTTAAGGGACCTATAGGTATAATGCCATTGTAACTTGTCTATGACAAAGCTTGCCATTTTCTTGTGGAGTTGGAACATAGGGCCTACTAATCCATTAAGACGTTTAATTTTAATTGGAAGGTAGCAGGTGAAAAGACTCTTACTACTTAATGAATTACAAGAATTGTGGTTGAATGCTTTTGAGAATTCCAAGTTATGTAAGGAAAAAGTTTAAAAATGACATGATTCTCATATCAAGAAAAAGGAGTTTAAGGTAGAAATTTTGGTTTTATTATTTAAGTCATGATTAAATTTGTGTTTAGGAAAGCTCAAGTCAGATTGGACTGATCCTTTTAAAGTGACTCATGTATTCAAACATGAAGCTTTGGAGTTAATAATAAAAAGGAAACATCTAAAGTGAATCGAAATCATTGCAATCCAAATTTTTTAAGAGCACATTGACATAAAAAGGAGGTACTATCTTTCCTTTCTTTTGTTTTAAAATAATTGCACTAAATTGGTCAAACTAGTGACCTTAAACTTAGCATGTTATATGTCGTTAGGTTTTTGTAAATTTGTTTTTGAAGGTACTTTGTTATTTTTATGTTTTATGTTTATATTAGAGTGAGTTTGAATGATGGATTTCATAGTTTAAAGTGTGTTCATGTGCCGTCTCCAACTCCATCAACTACACATTCACAATAAGTACTCTTGCATTTTCCTTTTATTTCTTTCATTTTCTTTGTTTACTAGTTATGTTTTGTTTATATTTTTATGTAGTTTTCCACATTGAGGATAATGTGTTGTTTAAATGTGAGGACATATTTGCATTATCATATACGCACTTGCATATCATTTGTGAATGAATTTGAATTTGCATTGTGTTAGTTTATTTGCATTTTGTTAGTTTTTGATTATTTCTCACTGTGTAAGCATTTTGTTGCATATGTATACATTGTGTGAATGTTTCAATGACATAAAATTGAAAGGAATTAGCTTATCTATAAACATGATTATTTTATTTATAAAGAAACATTAGCTTGTAAAGTTTTTGTTTTAAGTGTCTTTAAGATGAAAATGTATGTCGATTAGAAAATTATATTTATTATATTAATTCATAACACTTGTTTGGATATACTTATAATCAAATTCATTTAACTTAGTAGACATTATTAATAGCCTTTCATGGTAATGATGAAGAAGTAATATTGGTAAAATGTGAAAAAAAAAGACAATAGAGTGTGGTATAAATGTATGAAATAATTTTCTATTCTGCTGACTTGTTAAAAATTTAGGTTAAAAATAGAGCTAGTATCTAGTTGTGAGTTAAGATATTGTTGAGTAACTAGGGGCATTTATGATAAAATATTTTTCTTTGCATCAAAAAGCTAAAATGACACTCCAACCAAGCTTGATAAATATGATGTTCTTAATAAAAGAAAACATAAGAATCATCTTGTTAAACATCAAAATAATTTTATGAATAGGTATTTACTGATGGCCTACCTCTTTAATTGGTATCTAAGAATGAGTGCAAGCTTACAAGTACATTAGATGTATAAATAAGTGTTGATATTTTGGTTGATATGTATATTTAAATCAAACCATTTAAAATTGAAGGTAATAAATTATTGTATTGGAATTTTTTAAGTGATTGATGTTTATGACTAAATTAATTTCATGAGATTTGATGCATACCATTATTGCTCATTACATTGTTGCATGATTATGTGTTTCCATGTTTCATTTGTTTTATTGTTTCAATTTTTCTTAGCGACAAACAAAAAACTTAAGGGGGTGTTTGGCTAATGGGTTTGGAAAGGGTTCAATGGGTATGGAATGAAAAAGGGGTGGTTAGTTATATATTATCTTTATAAGAACATTATTAAGATATCCAACTTTCAAGTATTGGTTCATACCCCTCAAGCTTGAGAGGAATGTCAATCATTCCTAAGTGGCACCCCCTTCATCTTTTCTTTATTTAGTGACACCCTTCATCTTTTTTCTATTTTTGTCGTTCAATAATTAAATATAATTAATTAAATACAATTAAAAAATTATATTGTAATTAATTAATTAATTACAATATAATTATTTAAAATAATATTACGATATAATTAATTAATTAATTTCTCTTTTTAGCAATTAAACATAACTAATTAAAATATATTAAAATTTGATATAATACAAAAATTTAACAAACTTTTATTTCTCAATATTTTTAACAAACCAACCGCTATCAATGGTAATGTTAGTCAATCCTTCGTTACAACCAACCATCATAATTATAATATTATATCAGTTCCTATTCTTTACTATATTCATTCTCATTCCTATTATCATTGCCCAATTTGAACTAAGGCCCTCTAACTATAGGGATGTTGATAAACAACTAATTTACTATATTTATAGACCCATATTTAGTGTGTTTTTATTTTCGGTCCTATTTTATTTTAAGAGCATTTTTAGGTGATAATTGCTTTTATAGACTAAAATAAGAATAATTTGAAAAAAATTGAAACATAAAATGGAAGAATTAGAGCAACTTTGGAGATACACAATCATTTATAGGAACTGTGTAACTCATTGTAAACATGTGGAGCTTCGAAGACACTATTTATGCTTGTATGAGATACACGCCTATGTATGATGACATAAAAGGTTGTGTATATGCTCGTGTTTCTGTAATCGTGTGAAGTCATGATTTAGAGGGGGATTTTGAGATACATGGTTGTGTAAATGATCGTCTATATTTCATAAAACCTAGTTTTTGCTGTAAAAGGATTTTATGAAGGCTATAGAAAAGGAGGAAAGTTTCAAAGTCAAATAATCACCATAAAAGGAAGAAAAACAAAAAGGAGACTTGATTGACCTATTTCTAGTTGGTCAATATTGTAATAGCTGCACATGCACTATATAGTTATAGCTAATATCGACAAATACGGGTTGATCCAACAAAGACTATAAATACTAGTAATCACCCTTCCCCTATTATCTAGCATAAGGACTGATTTTATATTTTTAATGGAAAGAAACTAAAAATAAAATAAATAAAATAAAATAGGAAACAATAATGAACACAAAGATAGTGGAATTATCATAAATTAGTATCTAGATTCAAATACCCATAAAACATTAATCTCTTATCGCGCAATTGTTTATTAATGTATTAGACCGTGGAGACTCCTGAGGTATGCTAATAGTTTACCGTGAGTTTACCAACAACTAATCCTAAGGTCTCTAACCGAATAATTCAAGTTAAATTTTATAGGATTGCTTTATCGATTTATGAGTCCCTCTATTAGGTTTAACCTTAATCCGAAGGATTTATGTCATCCTATCTCCAAGTTTGCAATCAACTCCTTCTAATTATGGTAGATTTATTCACATTAGGATTTCTCAATCTCTATGTATGAAATCATATTATCAATGAAACACGTAATTAGATCACAATATTAAGTTAAACCAATAACATTAACAAAGAAATCAAATCATATCAAAGTTCATCTAACCTAAATACTAACTGGACGTTTAGTTATACATGATCGAATACCAAATCAAACATATAATGAAAGAAAAAAGAAATGAAAACAATGGTTTCATAATTCTAAATCTCCCTGATTATCTTCTATCGAATGTTCTTGTGATGTAGAGGCTTAATCTTGAATTTCGATGGAACTATAATGATTTCTTCATATTTTCCACTTCCCTGGACCAAAATCGTCCCTTTTGAACGTTCTACACGACTGGAAATCACTTCCCAAAGTCTCCTCCTTTCTTTTGCCCACAAAACGTCACTTTTATATTGAATTCTAGTTTTTTAGGTTATGCACAGTCATGTGCAAGGCCATGCATATGAACGTGCATAATTGGAAAATACTAGGTGTATGACTGTGCACTGTTTCTAGATTGTTGTTTTCCTATTTTTACCACATTTTTCTCTGAATTCCTCTCCTTTACATCTATGAAGACAATTATCACCTGTTAACATACTTAGTGCAAATTAAGTACCAAATATAAGATAAAAGTATAAAATATCAAACAAAATACATTAAGTATGGATGGTAAAAAATAGTCAAATATCTATCTATTAAGACTAAACATCACAAAAAAGAATACCAAAAATGGAAACATTAAGATCAACACTAACTTTTAGATTTTCCATATCAGGCTTCAAGCTGATTTCATTCTCTCCTCTTCTTCTATTTCATTTCCTTGTATGCCAAATTTGAATAGTTATCTTTTAAACATTAATATGGATTGCTAAATCTATATTAGGTTTTATTCATGAATTGTTTTGTATAACTTTCACCTTATTGAATTCAATATATTATTGCTTTGTGATATCTATTGTGTTCATGCTTGATTTGAATCTATATTTGTGTTAAACTGCATAATGAGTGTTGGTACCCTAATAGAATTACAAACATCAGGTTAATAACAAATTGAATAAAGATCATAATTATGTGTTAATTATCCTTACCTCAAATCTAATTGAGTAGTTAGGAGTAATTTTGAGAAACTGATAAATTGTAACTTTACTTTTATCTATTTGAATTGAGATTACTTGATTAGATCTTAAGAGAGGGTAATCAAAAATTTTCACTACCTAGGATCAAACATAGTTGAATTCATAAGGTGAAAGGAATATAAAATAAGGATAGAATAATCCTTTAGTTTCCATTATTGAGTAGCTTCAATTTCTTTATTATCTTGTACTTGTACAATCATTAAATTTTGATAGTTTACTTTAACTTTCAGTTAATTCAATCTTTCCTTACCTTAGAAAAGTGTGATTTAAATTTTTAAGGGACTATATTCAATCTTCATTGAAATGATATCAGTTTTACTATAATATACAACTTGTATACTTATGGTATAACATAAAACTAACAAACAAGAATTTTTTTTCAATTCGGATAGATTTTAAAGTTAGTTTCATAAATTTTTAAGGCTTCTTTATGATTAAATGGTTAATGAAGAGATTTAATTAGTTTTTTTGATTAGCTATGCATTTTTTTACAATTATTTTCTATTTGAGATTGAATGCTGGATTGGTTTACTTTATATAGAAAATATCATCACTCTACAAAAAGAAATATCACCATTGTATATAAGAAGTACCATACTCTAGTTTTTAAATACCTAGATTCTATATAAAAATGTCACCACCTTTTACAAAAAAATATTACCATTCTTTTAGAAAAAATAATATCCCTTTATAATTAAATTTGTAATCGTTTGTGCACTCTAATCTAGCACTATATTTCATAGATCATGTGAAAAAAATGTAATTAAATGCAAACACTTATTTTTATGTTATTCTTATTTATCAATCTTACTAGTTCTTTATATGACTATGTAATTAAACCTTTAGCATTGAGAGAGGTTTATCCAATATTTATGGTTAATTAATTTTTAAGAAATTCTTAAAGAGTAAAAGATGAATTTATTTTCCACAAAAGGCTTCTAAAAACTATTTCAAAAGTTCTTCTAAGGAATAGATAATACATCAGACCTTAGTGGTTATTTTTTTACCCATTACACTAGCATAGAGAATAAACGTGAAATCATACGATAATCTAAATGTCCATCCTTTGATTATTAAGAGAATTTTCCCTATGAGTTCCCTGATAAGTCACTCGATGTTACTAGTCAAATTCCTGAACACTAGATTATTCCTCTCATCCGATATAATTATCCTTAGGTAAAAGATTACAATTTGTATATCCATTTTCTTTCTCTCATTTTTAATTGAATTTTTATGCTATAGTATTAGATATTTTGCCATCCTTCTAAAGGATTCTCTAGTCTACATTTCTGTATCATCTCTTTCCATGCCTATTTTAATAAGTGCATTTGAAGAGTTGATGTTGACTTTGTCCGTATGACATAAATAACACAAACTGGGGATTGTTTGGAACTTGTCTAGTCTGTCAGTGCCTTTACAACTAACCATAATGTGTGCGTTATTCGTGATTGTAAATGCCTTATACCAATTCATTCCATCCCATATTTTATTATTCTCTCACAAATAATTTCCTTACTAATTCATTTATGTATTGGTTAAAAATTATACCTCTATAGACTACTACGTCTTTTTGTTTTAAGGATTAAGTTATAATTCAAGAGAAATGATACCATCCTTGCACCTCCTACCACTCTAAATAACAATTCCTTATTTGAGAGGATTTTTTATGCTAGAAAACTTTGATGGTATATCCTTATGCCCAAACAAGTTCTAAAAATACTTAGGCTATCGTACTTGCAAATATACGAGGAAGTTGTAGTGACTACCCAATGTCATCTCCCACAGAGGTGAAATTGGTTCAATTAAATTGACCTTTTAAAAAAATAAAACAGATGCAATCCTAAACAATCTATCCCGATTTATTGAGTGAAGGTTTTAAAGGAAATCACTAAATTAAACTGAAAAGTAAACGAAGTTAACTAGGAGCACAAAGGAATAGATTAATCAAAATAAAAACTCTTGAAAATTAATTTCACTAATTTAATCTCTTATACATGAATAAGGGGAAATGATTGGATAATTGCCTTACTAAAATTACCAATTGGGTTCTTAAATTGATTCAAATAACAAACTAATCTAACTTTACGATTTGACAAGTTTATCATCCAAATTAATTATTAAACCCAACTAATAATTACCACTTAAGTTAATATATTTCTAATTCATAACTTAAACGTCTATAGTTTCTTGTTCCATATTAAACTTCTTCTCTCGATCCTTCGTTTAATGCCAAAATCATGTAAAGTTTGGTCAGGATATTACATCCATTCAGTTCAAAAACTATAGAAACATAAGACAACAACATAGTCCCTCAGTAATACATATTTGACTAAAATAACAACATTAATCCTTAAGAAAAAGAGATTAGGCCATCATGGAAATAACAAAATTCATCATATTCAAATACTTCAATCCCATCTGTATCAGTATAAGAGAAGTATCAAAGCAATAAACTAAGTGAATACCTGAAATGAACTAATTTAATCTCCTATGCATAACTAAGAGGAAATGATTGGATAATTACCTTAATAAAATACTAATTAGGTTCCAAAATAAATTCAAATAACAAACTAATCTAACTTTCGTATTCAACAAGTTCATCATCCAAATTAATTATTAAATCCAACTAATAATTACCACTTAAGTTAATGTATTTCTAATTTATAACTTAAGTGAATATAGTTTCTCGTTCTATATTAAACTTCTCCTCTTAGTCCTTCGTTTAATACCAAAATGATGCAAAGATTGGTCAGGCTATTACATTAATTCAGTTTAAAAATAAAGGGATTAGAAGGGAACAATGAACAGCTGCAAGGAAGAGTGAGGAACAGTGAACAACTGCAAGGAAGAAAATTAGAAGGGATTGAAAAGTAGACCTATACACACAAAGTAAACAAAGTAAGTCAAGTTTCACTAAAAAGAAATAATAAACAACTAATTGAAAAATAAAACAGAAATCATATAGGATGCCTCTGATTTAGTGCTTCTTTAATGTCTTTTAGTTGGACATCTCAACTGTTATGCTCAAGGTGGATCGCTCAAAGTGAGTGATTCCACTATTTTCTTCTCTTTATAGGGATTTTTCTTTAAGAATTTCCTAACCTCTCCCTCAATTGCATTGACTAGCGATTGGAAGCATTCATTACTCTCTTTAACTAAGTCCAACTCCTTTCTTCTTCTTCCCGTAAGGTGAAATCAGAATATGCAACGTTAATTTGATCAATGAAAGAACAATCTTTCGAAGTAATAGTAGTAGAAATAGGTTCAACATTAAAGATTGAAAATTCTATTGTTTCTCCCCAAACAGTCATGCTTAATTTCCCGTTCTTCACATTAATCAAGGTATTATTAGTGGCCATGAAAGGCCTCCCTAAGAGCATCGTGTGCTCCTTCCCTTACTCTTTAACCTCCCCTATTTCTAGTATAACAAAATCTACAGGAACAAACAATCCTCTAACGTTCACTAACATATCCTCCATTAATGCTTTTAGATAACAGATTGACCTATCTGCTAATTGCGAACACATGTTTGTAGGTCTTAAATGTCTTATATCCAATTTCTCATAAATAGATTGAGCCATAAGGTTTATACTCACCCCAAGGTTAAGCGTACCCTTAACCTTATCACCATTAAAATTTGATACTTGCACAAGAAAACTCCCTGGGTCTTTCAATTTGAGGGTAATTGCTATTGTAGCACCGTACTTGTAACCTCTGAAACCATCACCTTATCGTTTAGCTCAAACTTTCTTTTTTTGGTGCTTAGTTCCTTGAAAAACTTTACGTAAACTGGAATGTTTCTGATTACACCTAACAGAGGTAGATTAATATTAACTTTGGAAAACACATTATATAGATCATAAAATTTCTTATCTTCTTTTGATTCTTTAAGGCAGCTTGGATATACGATCGGTGGTTTATAAGGATTAACCACCTTATACAGTCTTGGTTCTTCATTGCAGTTGGTTAGATGCTCCATTTTTTGACCTTTCTAAATGTGACTTGAAAGGTTGTCGATCCCATTGCTTTCTTCATTTTGCTCATTTTTTTCGTTGGTGAGGCTCTCCTCCTTTTGACTACCCACACTAGACATATGAAAATGGATCTCAACATGATTATCAATTACCTTACCACTTCTCAAAATAGTAATTGCTTGGGCTTGCTTGGGTTGACTAGGCAACTTCCCTTTCTTATTATTGTGCATTTGAGCTTCAAATTGAGTTATGAATTGAATAAACTCATTCAATCTTTCCTCTAGACAAGGCTTGCTTGGTGGGTTCTAAAGTGAGGACTACCTTTGGTAATGATTTGACCTTTGAAATTTTGGTATTGTGGTTAGGGCTATGCTAGTGGATTATTAGAATTCCATGACAAATTGGTGTAGATTTGCCAACCAGGGTTGTAGGTGTTTGAGTATAGATCATTTCGCTCCCTTGTTGAAAACCATTAAGTGAGTTCACTTGTTCTTCCCCTTCTGCAAAAGACTCACAAGAATACGAAAAAACATCAACTCCATGACCATAAATTCCATATGTACCAGATACCTCTTGATTTGGAATGTTTTGATGGAGTTTTGTAGTTAACATCTTTACATGCCTTGTTAACTCAGCTAACTGTATAGCCAATTCTTGATTCAAGCTCACCTCATAAACTCTAGTTCTTCTTCCCCTCAGGCACTTTTATTGAGAATTGGCTCCCAACATTTAGAAGATATTATTTCTTCGATACTCTTCTCTCATATAGCTCCTTCTATTGTATTATCCACTATGTACTGACATCATTATGTCAATCCATCATAAAAGAACTGGTTCTACATGTGGAGTGGAAAATGATGGTGTGGAAACTGAATGAGCAAGAGTTTGAAGAATTTCTAGGCCTCATGGGATGACTCATCCTCCATCTAAATGAAGGTTGCTATCTTCATCTGCAACTCAAAAGTCTTTTGATGGGAATAAAATGTTCCCATGAATTTGTTGTATACCTCCTCCCATATAGTTAATGAACTAGGTGGACGGTCATTAGCCATGCTTTGGCCCAATCCTTCAATGTGTATGGGAAGCACCTCATCCTGAGTTCATCTTTATTTAGGCCATCCAATGGGAATGTCTGAAAGGTGGTATAAAATTCCCAAATGAAGGTTAAAGTGTCTTCATTAGGAACCTTATACAAAGATGGCAATATGTTGTAGTGGATGCTCTTCAATTCACAATTTCTAGCTACCTCTCCCAAATGAATGCATGAAGTGGCAGTACCAATTACTGGTCTGATATACTCCTTCATTACTGGCTGGCTTTCACCCATCTCTTGATCTTTTGGTTTAGATCCCTTAAGATTGTCTTCAAAGTCCCTAAGAGGTCTTCTTATCTGACGTATGTTGTCAATAAAGGGAGCAAGTTTGCCTTCTTAAAAATTCCTTCCTCACATAAACCAAATAAAAACAATAGTGAATTAATAAGAAAATACTAAAACAACTCATTGAAATAACATGACAAAAATATATTCATGAATAAACAAAACAATTGACAAAACAATTAAAATTAAATTAAGTTCAAATACTAAATACCTTCTCGGCAATGGTGCTAAAAACTTGTTATGCCCAAATAAGGTCTAAAAATACCTAGGCTATCCTACTTGCAAGTATATGAGGTAGTTGTAGTGATTACCTAGGGTGGTCTCCCATGGAGGCGAAATTGGTTCACTTAAATTAAATTTGAAGAAAAATTTAAAAAATGCAATCCTAAGCACTTTATCTTGATTTGTTGAGTGAAGTGGAAATGAATAGATTAACTGAAGTGGAAAACTGTTGAGAATTAATTTCACTAATTTAATCTCCTATGCATGACTAAGAGGAAATGATTGGATAATTGTCTTAATAAAATAACAATTAGGTTCTAAAATCGATTCAAATAACAAACTAATCTAACTTTCGTATTCGACAAGTTTATCATCCAAACTAATTATTAAACCTAACTAATAATAACCACTTAAGTTAGTATATTTCTAATTTATAACTTAAATGTCTATAGTTTCTCATTCCATATTAAACTTCTTCTCTTAATCTTTCGTTTAATAAAAAAATGATGCAAAGATTGGTTAGGCTATTACATCCATTCAGTTCAAAAACTATAGCAAACATAAGACAACAACATAGTCCCTCAATCATGCATATTTCACTAAAATAGCTACATTAATCCTTAAGAAAAAGAGATCATCCCATCAGGGAAATAATAAGATTCATCATATTCAAATACTTCAATCCCATTTTTATTAGTAATAAGAGAAGTATCAAAGTAATAAACTAAGCAAATACCTAAAATGAACTATCGAAAGCTAACAGAATATAAGTCTATCAACTAACAAAGGAGTAAGTTCAGTAAAACAGAGAAAAGTAAAAAACATAAAGAGAAAACGATTGTTCGGCTAACTTGTGGTGATCTCCTGGAACTCTTAAACTTTCTAAATTGACTCTCACCTTATGCTTCTACTTGGTGCTCACCCAACCGAATGGTTGCTCAAGTTCACTTTGATTCAGCTTCGGCTCTCACTTTTTGCCTCTGTCCTAAGCTTCCACCTCTCTATTGTGTTTATCTCTTCCTCTTCCTTCTTTCTCTCTATCTATTTTATGTCCCTGAATGAGTCTATGTATGATGTGAAAGATGCATATGATGGAATGTAGAATGTCGAATGTAGAATGTGCTACCACACTCTTTACTCTTTCTGTTTATAGTCTGTTTTAGGTCTAGGTTTTCAAATTGTCCCTCCTGCATATGACACATAGTAAGTTGATGAATTAAAGAAAAAGCATGTCATAGGAGTGACTTTATTTGTCACCCCCATAAGGGCTTGGTCACTACCGTGACAGCTTTAATCATCACCTTTCTTTGTTTTCCTTTTCTTTTCATGCAAATTATTTATGTGAACTTTAATTTTCATGCAAAAATTCCTAAAATAATCTAATTACTTAAATATTCACACCATTTTAACTCAATTCATCTCTCATTTGTATCAAAACATAAGAATTTGTAACAAAAATCAAGATATGACGGCAATTAAAAGCAATAGAAACTACACATAACAAATGTAGCCTTCTTGGTTATAGAGCTATTTGGTTATCTAAGACACCATAATGTGACCATATAACATTTCAAAATGATGTATTCCATCCGTACCCATTCTTATAGTGAATTGATTGTTTAAGACTTTCCCTTATTTAAAGTAAACACTGTGTAATTGAAGAAACATTTATAGGACTACCTATGCAATAAAAGAATCCTTGATATGGTAACTATGTACCTACCTCACCCAATTGAATTTTTATCTTTGATAAGCCTTCAAATTCTCTTAGCCAATAGCATTATATTGATAACCTTTAAGGGAATGAATCCAAGCTCACCTTATTTCTTGGGATATATACCTCCTTCTAATTAATACTAGTTTTTTTTTGTGAAATGCCCAATATATATTCAGTGAGCTCAATATTGAGGGTATTAATTTTGCTTTTCTAGCTCTAGCTAGAGATTTAGAGCTTTAACTATTTTTCCTAAATTGTATTTTCTCCATCAAAGGTCTCAAGTCAGAATGAGTGGGATTAGTAAAGGAAGTATGGACACTTAAAAAAGTTAGGGGAATTATTAGTGCTTAAAACTTGTTAGAGATAAAAAGTATATTTCATTATAAGAGGAATTTGTTGAAAGGTACACCCCACTCTTCTCATTATTAACTTGACGTCTTAAGATTTTTCCAAACAATTTTAAGATAGTAATTTAAGAGGTAATTTAGTAAAGGTTTAGCCCTTAAGAATGTATCCTATGAGAATACATATAATTTATGGTGGAGCAACCCTTCTGCATATGGATGGAATGACTATGCTCCAACTAAATAATGGAACACCTTGTTAAAAGTGAAGCTAACCAACATATATTTGACGAGAGATTTTCTTCACCTAAATATATTGAGAATAATATCTCATACTATATGAGCTTACTAATGTCTCAGGGTGAAAAAGAGATAAAGGTCAATTTTATGAATGAAGTTGCATCTTAAAAAGGTGATGAGGTTATTGATTTTATAAGAGAGAATGATGAAAAGATGACAGAGGTAGCAGAGGAAGAAGAGGAACAGGAAACCACTATCCAAGAAGAAGAAGTAGAGAAGTGGTAAAAGATAATTGAAATAGAAAAAGGGGAAGAAGCCTTTGTCCAAGAAGAGAAAGTGGAAGGTGGACAAAGGAGATTAAAGAAGAACTAAAGTAGGAGCCAATTGAGGAAACTGCTAATGAATCATTGGTGTTACCTTGAGTGCGAAGGGTTCGCACTTCCTACATGACAAACTGGTTATGTAAATTGAAGATTCAAGGAGTTTTGTTGTCCCTTATTTTATTAACAGTTTGTCATTGATAAGGGCATTAATGGAGTCTATTGGAGACATTAATTTAATAAATTACGCCCTCATCATTATCTTGCAACAGGTGGCATATTAATAGGCTACTAAATTGCCTTGGGGAGAAACATATAGAAGCAAGCCACTGATTATAGACCCTAAATGATGGTAACATGTAGGGTACGTCAGGATAATGACATTAAATAAGCATTGCATGGGAGGCAACCAATGAATTAGGATAGTTTTTCTTTTAAATTTCATGTTATTTCTATTTCCACATTTCTAATTTATTTTCTTTGGTGTTATTTTATTTTATTTTATTATTTTATCCCCTTTTCTTTATATTTTGTAAGGATGTTAGTCTATCAAATTAGATGGATGGTCCCAAACTCATGACAATCAAATCAAAAAATCATATTACTCAAGGAAGTACCAAAATCTAGTTCCTCACTTTTTATTCTTATGTTATATTGTGTACATTGGGGACAATGTACAATTTTAAATGTGGAGAAGGGGTTAATAATTTTCTTAAGCTTATTATAATCTTTGCTATTTAATTTGATTAATTGATATTTTGAATTAGTTGAAATCTATCCATAAATACTTTTATTTCATTATTGGTTATTGA
>JAOSBO010000005.1:29362966-29375867 GCA_027563915.1 Erythroxylum rotundifolium
GAATGTGTCACATCCGTGACATACTATGGCATGGGCGTGAGGGCTGCCTCATGCCTATTCAAATGGCTATCATAGTTGTCAGTAAGACTCACGGTTGTGACACTTTTATGCATAGTCGTGAGTGATGCTCATGGCTGTGTAGTTTTTCCAGCATGGTCGTGAGTTATAACGTGAGAAACCCACATTAGTTGGAGAGGGGATCGAAGTATGCCTTATAAGGGTAAAGATACCTCTCCCCCATAAGCGCGTTTTACCGGCTAGGTTAGGAAGACCAAAACCATGAGGGTTTGGGCTGAGCCCAAATCCCAAAGCAAACAATATATGTGGGCTGGTGGTCTGGGTTGTTACAAATGGTACCCGAGTTGGTTCCTTACCCGTTGTGCCAACAAGAACACTGGGCCCAAAGAGGGGTGGCCAGTGAGGACGTTGGGCCCAAAAGGGGATGAATTGTGAGAATCTCACATTGATTGGAGAGGAGAACAAAGTATGCCTTATAAGGGTATGGATATCTCTCCCCCATAGATGCGTTTTCTTAGATGGGCTGGGAAGAGTAAAACTGTGAAGGTTTGGGCTAGGCCTAAAGCCCTAAGCAGACAATATCTGTGGTAGGTAGTCTAGGTTATTACAAATTATTATGGTTTAGGCTACTACAAATGGTATCAGAGCTGACTCCTAACTTATTGTGCCAGCAACAACACTGGGCCCAAAGAGGGGTGGCCAATAAGGACGCTGGGCCCAAAGGAGTTGGAATGTGAGAATCCGACATCAATTAGACAGGGGAACGAAGTATGCCTTATAAGGGTATAGATACCTTTTCCCTATAGATGTGTTTTCTCGGCTAGGCTGGGAAGAGCAAAACCATGAAGGTTTAGGCTGGGCCCAAAGCCCAAAGCGGATAATATCTGTGGGCGGGTGGTCTGAGTTGTTATATATAATGCATTCTTCTTCTTTGTGTTTTCATTTTCTTGTCTTCTTCTTGTCTTTATTTGCTCCAATGTTCATCATTCTTGTTCCATGAAGACAAGTGGATGTGAATATATAGAAAATGGCCCAAATGTAGTACTTTCAACTCCCTTTAGCTTTTTTGCTTTTGAATTGTGCCTAAAACCACATATGAATCAAAGTGAGTATCTTAAGCATTTTCATAGCAATAATCACTAAGTGTTACATAATAAATTTATAATCAATTAAGCACATATCAGTAGTGTAACCTGTTGACATAATTGATAAAATATAGAAAGAATTTATTGCATGATATAAAAGCACTTGAATAGAAAAAAAATGTTGTTAGCTTTGAGGACTAAAAGAACATAAATGAGTATAGAAAAAACAAGTAATGGAAAAATAAAAAATGTGGTTGCCCATTTTACCTTGTAGTTAACTAACATTGAAAAATACAACCACAACTAATATATAGAAATGTTTTTATAGATCAAATATGTGTCAATAAATTTAAACAAGTTCATATAAAAGTTTCCATGGTTTAAATAAATCAATAAGAGCATGCATATCCAAGGTTCTAGTATAATTGTGGTGGTCTTTAAAATGCTACCTAAGAATAAACGTTATGATAGTAATTAAAGAATAAGTTATTACAGATAGAAGAAAAAGGAAACAACTAGTTTGTTAACCAAAATCACTCATAACAGTTACTTGTTTATAACTAATGAGTATTAAATTTATAAGGAAAAAAAATTCCTTTATGTCCAAGTTACAGTATATAACCTTGTAGTGGTAAGAAAGTAAATATTTGCTTGACTGTGATTTATGCCAATACATAATTATACATTAACATAATTCGATTACCCTAAAATTATAAATGAATATGGTAAATTTCTAGAGTGAACAAACCAACATCATATCTTAATTAACATGCATATTTAACCAAAACAACCTAAAACACTAATTTCATAATCTAATAAATCTTTGCAACCTAAAAGACTATGTTCAAAGCTAAATCAACTAACCATTAAAACATTCATATAAATCACATCATGCAATCCTAAACAAATTAATATATAATATGCAAAATTCAAGTTCAAATAAAAACATACAATGCACACACCTACACTTGGACAACGCATTATCCTTGATGTGAGAAGAACAACAAATAATACAAAAAGTAAGAATAAGAATTAACGTTACAAGAGAAATATAAGAAGAAAATAATAATAAAATAAAAGACAATAGAGTATAGAACCTTCATGGTGATTGAGGTGGTGATGGTATCGGAGGTGGAATGTCAACTTGACATTGAGATTGCTTTCAAATCGTATAATTGATTAACAAAGAGTAAGAGCATTAGTAAGCTAACCTAGTCCAAATCATTAAGACTTATTTATGGAATTTAAAACAAATATAAATGCACAACAATTTAAATCTAACTACAAAATGTGCTAAGTGATGGTCATTAGCTTAACCTTGTGTTCTTGGAAGCATGTTCAATTTTTCAAAAGCAAATAGATTACTTCTTTTTCCTTCAGAATCACTCTACCAAGATACGATTTGCAGCAATGCCCATTCACTTTAAAGGTTTCTTTGTTTGCATATTCCAATTCTAGGGCTCCATGATTAAAAACTTAGGTGATCGTAAAAGGTACACTCCATCGCGATTTTAGCTTTCCTCGAAACAGTCTTAACCTTGAATTGTATAGAAAAATTGCATCTCTTACCTTGAATTCCTTCTACTTACTATAAGAGTCGTGCCATCTCTTCACCTTCTCCTTCTAAAGTTTAACATTTTTCTTACACATTAGAATGAAACTCTTTGAGTTCATTTAATTGTAGAAGTATTTTTTCACCCACTTGCTTCCAATCAAAGTTTAAAGCTCTCATTGCCTAATATGCTCAATGCTCTAGCTCCACAGACAAATGACAAGCCTTACCATATACAAGCTCAAATGGAATTATTCCTATAGGTGTTTTGAACGTAGTCCTATAAGCCCATAAAGCATCATTTAACCTTAATTCCCAATCCTTCCTAGAGTTATTCACTGCCTTTTCTAAAATTTGTTTCATCTCTTAATTAACGACTTCCACTTGTCCACTCATTTGCAGGTGATAAAGAGTAGTAACTCGATGGTGGACTCCGTAGTGTTTAGGAGGGAATCACAAGATTTGTTGTAGAAATGTGCTCCTCTGTCACTTATTATAGTTCTTGGCACCCCAAATCCATTAAATAACCTTTTGATAAAATTTTAGAAAACTTTCACATCATTAGCTGGAGATGCCATGGCTTCGGCCCAGCCAGATACATAATCCACCCCCACTAGAATGTACTTATTCTCCATATAAGATGGAAAAAGTCCCATAAAGTTGATGCCCCATACATCGAAGACTTTAACTTCTAAAATGTTGGATAAATGCATCTCATCTCCTTCAAATATGTTGCCTACTTGTGAATAGGGATCACCCTATGCAATGATAGCTTGAGTTTCCTTAAACAAATATGGCCAGTAAAATCCACACTCAAGTACTCGAGATGCTATTTTGTTTGCTCCATGGTGGCCAGCATATTGAGTTTCATGACACTATGTTAATATATCTAACATTTCTTCATCTGGAGCACATCATCTTACTAAACTATCAACAAATATTTGATATAAGATTGGTTCATCCCATAGATATCTAATGCATCATACAAAAATCGTTTCCGTTGTTGTTATGATAGATCACAGGGAGGTTTACCACTGACAACATAATTTGCAATATCAGTGAACAATGGTGTCACCAGGTTGTTAAGTAACATTAGGGTTTCATCAGGGAAGGTTTCATTAATATCATCACTTTGCTCGAATTCCCCTCCTTCCATACATGATAAATGGTCTTCAACCACATTCTCCTTTCTTATCTCTTATTTCTATATCAAACTCTTATAATAGTAGCACCCATCGAATAAGTCTCAATTTTGCATCTTTCTTGGCAAAAAGATATTTTAAAGTAGCGTGGTCAGTGAATACGATCACTTTAGACCCCAAGAGGTACAACTGAAACTTGTCACATGCATACACCACAGCAAGTAATTCCTTTTCTATAGTGGTGTAATTAAGTTGAGGTCCTGTAAGGGTCTTGCTTGTATAGTATACTGCATGCAACCTTTTGCCTCTCCTTTAACCTAATATGCAACCTATAGCTTGGTCGCTCGCATCGCACATGAGCTCAAATTGAAGTGTCTAATAAGGAGGCATTAAGATTGGGGTTGATGTTAGTGCCTCCTTTAGTTGAATAAATGAGGATAAACAACTTTCATCATAAAGGGAAGACACATCCTTAACTAACAAATTCGTCAAGGGTCTTGTAATTTGTGAGAAATCTCTAATAAAAAGATGATAGAACCCAGCATGGTCTAAGAATCCTCGTACACCTTTGATGTTGATTAGAGGTGAGAGTTTCTCTATAACTTCTATTTTTGCTCTATCCACTTCAAATCCTTAGTGCAAAATCTTATGCCTGGGCACTACCCCTTATTACGCTATAAAGTGACACTTTTCCTAATTCAACAATAAATGTGATTGTTCACATCTTTAGAGTACCCTGTCCAAATTGGCTGGACACATCTCGAAAGATTGTCTAAAAATTGAAAAATCATCCTTGAAAACTTCCGGTATGTCCTCAATCATATCTGCAAAGATAGACATCATACATATTTGAAATATAGTTAGGGCATTGCATAATCTGAAAGGCATTCATATATATGTAAAGGTACCAAAAGGACTTGTGAAAGTTTTCTTTTCTTGATCCTCAGGGTATATAAATATCTGATTGTATCCCAAGTAACCATCCAAGGAGTAGAATGAGTGATCAACCACTCGTTCTATCATTTGATATATAAATGGGAGATGGAAATGGTCCTTTTTAGTCACCTCGTTAAGCTTGCAATAGTCTACGCATGCTCTCCATCTTGTGACTATTCTTGTTGAAATTAATTCTCAATTTTCACTCTCCATTACAATCATTGCACCTTTCTTTGGTACACACTATACCGGGTTGACCCATTCACTATCAGATATGGGATAGATTATCCTCACATCTAAGAGTTTTACTACTTCTTTCTTGACCACTTCTTTCATTTTAGGGTTCAACCTACGTTGATGTTCCTGTACTGCCCTATATCCTTCTTCAAGATTCATTCGATGCATACTAACATTTGGCCTTATACCTCAAATATAAAATATTTTCCATCTTATGGCTTTCATCTACTTCCTAATAATAGCTACCACCTACTCTCTTATTTCTCATCCAGTTGGTTAGAAATGATTATAAGTAAATTTGACATTCACATAGGAATGTATATCTAAGTTGTGTAGGCAAAGGTTTAAGCTATAAAGAGGGTGGTTTCTCTTGGAGCATGGTATATGTGTTTTGGTTCGGACTAATATCTCTTAATGAGTTTGAACATCTAACTTCTCCATCTCATCAGCTCCTTCAAACTCATCCTTGTTCTCCTTTCTATTGCATAGTATATCTCCACTTCTATTGCTTTCACCACTACAATGTGATTCTCTATTTGTTCTTGCATACTTTTATCCATAATGTCAATTTTCATACATGCGCTACTTTCCTTCAGATTCTTTAAAGTCTTGTTCATATTAAATTCCACTCAATCTTCACTAATCTAAAGTGTCAGTTTTCCTTCATGAACATCGATTAATGCTTTTCCTATGTTCATGAAAGGTCATCTAAGAATGAATGGACAGTTCTTATCCTCCTCGAGGTCCAGGACTACAAAGTCCACAGGAATAATGAACTAGTCCACTGGCATTAAAGTGTCTTCCACTACTCCAAACGATCTTTTAATAGATTGATTAGCCAATTGAATTAGTATTGACGTTGGCTTGACCTTACCGAGCATCAATTTCTAGAAGATTGATAAGGACAGAAGATTGATACTTGCCCTTAAATCACAAAGACACCTTGTGAGCTCAAATGCGCCAAATATATAGGGTATTGTGAAACTCCCTGGATCTTTCAATTGGGATAGCATCTGGTTGGTTACTATTGAACTACAAGTGTCTGTTAAAGCTACCGTTTAGTTATCTTCCCAAGTATGATTCTTCAATAATATGTCTTTCAAAAAATTACATATTTAGGCATGTGTTCTAAAGCCTCTATGAATAAAAGATTTATCTACAACTTATTTAATTTCTCCACGAATTTCACAAATTGTGCATCCAGTTTAGTCTTTTGCAGTCTTTGAGGATATGGAACTTTGGGTGGATATGGTGGAAGAGTAATATAAGGAGGGTATTCGCTCATGTCTATGCCTTTCTCTTTTTTTTTTTTTTGGTCTTTCTCAACAAGAGGAGGATTTGCAACTTTTGTCTTTGTCGGTTGTTCAAGCTCTTTCCTACTTCAAAGTGTGATAGCTTTTAGTTGCTCCCTTGATATTTTGGTGGAACTACTTGGGAGACTTCTTGCACTCTATGCAGATAAAGCATTTGATAGTTAACTCAAATGAACCTTTAGATTGTAGATAGATGAAGCATGATTCTTTGTTACTTGTTGGAATCTACCTTCCAATTTCTTTTGAGCATCATTTAAGCTTTTGAGCTTCTCTAAGATTTTATCCAATTTAGCTTTTGTGGAATTTGGTTTCTCCTATTAAAAACCAAGTGGCCCTTGAGGTTAGAATTGACCTCCAACATTATTTAATTACAAAAAGTTTAGGTGATTCTTCCATCTAGGATTGTACGTTTTCAAATAGGGGTTTTTCACTTCATAATGACCAAATTGTGCCACATACTTAATTTGCTCAGTTTCATTACTTTGAATTAGGAAACAGTTGATGGTATAATGATTATCTTGAGTCGAATCTTTGTTGAATGACCTTAAGGCTAAAGAAGAAGCATTCATGTTGTTCAGTTGTTGAGTTAAGTTGTCGATCTTAGCTTGCATTTCTATAATTGGGTCAATAGTTAAAGTTCCTTTTTGCTCATGGAGGTTGTAGGTTGTCTACTCCTATCATTCATCCACAGACAGTTGTTACTAGCCATTTCTTCAAACAACTCATCTACTTCATCAATAATCTTCCATATAAGCAATCCACTCGATGTTGCATCTATAATACCTCTCGTGGGTGGATTGACTCTACTGTAAAAGCTTTGCAAAAGAAATTCTTTTGGTAGGTTGTGGCGTGGACACCTCCTTTGCAAATCCTTATATCTCACCTACGCCTCATAAATTGATTCCCCATCACTCTGTTGGAAGTTTGTGATTTCTTTTATCGTCTTTTTATTTTTAGTGAAGGAAAAATACTTGTCTAGGAATGCACATACCAATTGCTCCCACATTGTGGCATTTGAGGGACTGAGAGAGTGATAGCAAGCTTTAGCTCTATCCCTTAATGTAAAGGGGAAAAGCCTTATCCTAACAACATCTTCTGACATCCTATGATATCAGAAGGTATCACATATTTCGAGGAAGTTCACTATATGTTCATTGGGATCCTCATTGGTCAGTCCGTAAAATTGCACATTTATTTGCAACATGTTTAGTAAGGTTAGCTTAATTTCGAATAAAGGTGCTTAAATAAAAGGTCTAACAACACCTTGATTGGTTGCATTAAATCCCAATGTCATGAAATCCATGAGGGTCCGAGGTTGGTACTCTTGGGTTCCTCTTTACTAAAACTTTTGATGAAATTCCTCAGCCATCGGTTCTTAAATTTCTTCTTCTTAGCATTTGGCTCTTCGAATGGCTCATTCTAAGCGAGTGATGTCAACTTTTAGGGTTTCAGCAATCTGACTTGAACTTTGAGTGACTCTTATGTTCATACAAATGCATGGACACTAAAGTGATGAGAATGCCTTAGACTAGAAGAACTAAACTAATCCTATTAACTCCCCAGCAATGACGCCAAAAACTTATTGAGGAAACCCTCAATATACTACAAGCACACAGGTCATAGGTGTAGTATGTGAGGTGTCAATCCCTTAAAATTTTTTTGAACTAATATAATTTTAAGTTACCTAAGGCCTAAAGAATTATTAAAATAAAACTAAAAACTTCACAAAAAAGTAAACATGTAAAGATGATTGATTGGAGTTAAAATGCAAAATTAACATACAAAGAATCAAATTGAGCACAGTCAAATTAACAATGGAAATCATACAAGGAAGATTAGCCTAATGAGAAAAGGGGGATTTGTCCTATCATCAAACGCTAATATGATTACTTTTGAGTTAATATAGTATCGATCCTAGACTTTCGAAGGGTATATTACTCTCTCTCAAGTTATAATCATTAAAACCTAAATCATAACTCTTAATTGAATTATGGAATTTGCAATCTCTCAATTAACAAAAAACCCACAATTCAAATAAGATCTTAAGCCCTTCAATAGACTACTGGGATCTCATACGAGATCTCTCTCCATCTAAATTCCCAATTAGATTATTTGTATGATCTATTAAATTGTTTAACCCTCATTACCCAATCTAATCATTTTTCTATCGATTCACTCTCTCAATTTGTTACCGAAGCATGCAAATACCACAAATAATCCCAACATTCAATGTATTAACATAAAGAAGAAATCACATTAACATTGATTTACGAACAAATCCCTAAATAAGTTTGAAACATCACCATCAATCTGAAATCTATCACTATCAAATCCATCTTTTATATTTAAAAGAAATAACAATAAAGATAAAATGAAATGTCACTTGGAAGAGTTGGAATAGAATGGGAAGATAGCAGCACTGCAACCCTTCTTCTCCTTCCTTTCTCCTCCTTCTCTCTTCTTCTTCCTCTCTCCTACGATCTTTCTCAAAGTGGCAGAAGTTGGAGCTCTCCCTAGGGTTCTCTCTCTGTCTTTATATATTTTTTCCATTTTAGGTCAACCTTAGGGTCTTTTTAGGTCCAAAAAGTCCCAAATGTCCCTCGATAAGTTGTGGTCGAAAGGCCATCTGCTTTGTCTGTCGTACAGGCTATGATCATGGCCCAAGGTTTTTGCTCTTTGTCACGATCATAGTAGACCCTCCATCTTCTGTCATGATTGTGGCCCTGGAACTTGCTCTAAGTTTCCTCCGAATTCTCTTCATTCTTTGATATTTGATCTAAAACACTAACAAACACATCAAAACTCCTCAAACACACAAAATTTAAGCTCAATAGCATGCTCTAACTTATAAAACACTCAAAACACAAATGTCTAACTAAATAACACGATCCTAACCTAAACATTAACTAATCATTCAATTTAATACTAAGCGCATACTAAACTACCCATTAAAACATTATGCAATCTACCACTATCAGTTGTAACACAATAATATATTCATCCTAAGAACACTAAAGGAAAGCCAGAAGCATTAAAAACCTTGAATACTAATTCCCATTCAACTAAACAAAAGGCTTTATTAAAAGTTATTTTTAAGAAACAATTTTTATTTTATGGTATTTCTTAAAAAGATCTTAAGCTATTAATATATTATCTCTTATACTTCTTCCTTAAATGAATGCATTTTGACAAAAATCAAATAAGGAATACATAAAGGTTTTGAGCTTATAGATGATTTTGTATATTACATTTTACTAAGAGATTAGCCTATAGTCATGAAATATCGAAGGATTTTGAGTTTCTGGGATAGGGAAAATGAAAGTTCTATTAAATTCATTATGGAGCTAACTTGCATAGAAGAATTCAAGCACAACTTCAGTTACAATTCTATTCCATATTATATTTCAAGACATTTAGAAAAATTAGGCATTGAAACCATATGGAATTAGGGCTTTGTTAGCCCCTAAAATAAAGACCACCTTTTTTACATCTTGACTTTGAAAGGGAGTTGTTAACAATATGGCTTGTTGATTTAAAATTAACTTTGGAATATAATCATTTATGTAATTAAATGAAACGAAGAGGCTGTTAGATTTTCCAAGTGTCTTAGTGAATTATTGTGTTGCTAAAACTTTGAGATCATCTTGTCTCTACTTGGGAAGTCCATCTTTATCCTTAAGAAGGTAGAATATATTAATGTTGTTTCTACTAGTGATGGAACTATATAAGAATTTAATGTTCCTATCTCCTTTCTTTAACTATCAAATCTTTAATCTTTCACTCAATAAGGAATTATAATTGTTGAGAGTTGTAACATATCGATTGAGAGTAGTTTTCTCTTCCAAAATGAGTAATTTGTCTCCTAGCTTAGCTAATAACTTGTTTTGTTGAGCATTAAGTTTTCCTTGCCTACCTTAATTACATGTAAAGTGTCAGATCCTAAAAAATTTTAATAGTTCACTCTGTATTGCTTTGGGTTTGAAGATACATTTGAAGGACTCAGAAACCTATAAGCTATCTCGACATCCCTTTGGTGACTACTACATTAAATTATGGATGTTTAACTAAGTAATTATTGAATGTAAAAGGTAAACTTTTAGTGCAAGTAAGAGTTTTAAAAATGACTTCAATTTATGAATGATTTGAAATCATTAAGCTTACCAATTTACTGAAGCTATTAGGAAAGTTGGAGTTCCAATCTACATTAATTAATACTTGATCTAGTTTCTTTCTTAGCATAAGATTCCCTTCCTATTTATTATACCAAGTGAATTGATGACCTATATATCACAAATCCTCTAAGCTAGCATTAGAGAGAGAGTTTTTGAAGTTATATACCTATGAAGTTTAAGCATTATATCCCTCAAATTTATATGAATAAAGGATGTTATTGAAATCTCCCATAATAATCAAAGTTTAGTGTATTGAGGTTACAAGACATATAATGTCCTTCTAAAAGAAAGGTCTTTGTGAAACCAAGTTATGAGCATAAACAGTAGCAACTTTAGTAGAGATGTTTTGCAAAAGAGTGAGTGAAATATGGATTAACTGGTAAGAAGCCTTCTTTTTGTCAACTCTTATAAAATTGGGATCAAAAGCTATAATGATTATATCCTTATAGTGACAATGACGATTAGAAATCACCTAGGAATACCTATCGATGAACGATAACCCTCACTGGAAGGAGCTAGCTTTTATTGTCATCAAGAGGACAATTAAAAGAGGTTTCTTTAGAATGAGCAATCCAAATAAGGTTATTATTTATTGGGTTATATAACCATCTCAAATTCCAGGTTAAGAGATACATTATTTAAGGTTCTGAAAGAACTTGATTTTTTCTTCTTATTATAAGATATTCTAACTACCTGAATGGGAAATCCTTATATGGATTAAGGTTAAGGTTGGAGGATATTTGTTTAGGATAGCTAAGGTTTAACAGCTGATAGATCTCAACTTGTCTTTGATCTTCTTACTATTAATTGGCACCTACTAGAGTTGTAAATTCATCCATCTATGGAATTATGGTAGCACTTAAAGTTTGTGTTTCCTTTAAAGTTAAAGGGATAGGCCTATTAATGTATGCTTTTGATAAAACATTCCTTAGAGGTTCTAGTAAGTGATTTTTAATTTTATAGATGTTTTTGGGATCTTAAAGTCCACTTGTTATATTATTAGGGATCTCATTAATTCTCATTATCTATTAATAATGCCTAAGATGAATTCCTTTTAGTAAGTTTCTGAATATTAAATGTTGATTGAAAACTTGTTTCCAGACATATGAAATACTAATCTCTACCTTTTTGAGCTCCTTTTCTCTCCTAACCTAATTAGTCTTAAGGTGTTAAGAGGTTCTTTCTAAACCTCATCTTCAGTGCTTACCTTAGCAAAACATACCCTCTTGATACTTACTGCATGTTCATCAAGGTATAAAGGCTTTCCAATAGTGCTAGCCATATAAGTAAGGCTTAAAGTACTCCAACATTTCAAGATAATATTAAAAAAGTTCACCCATATGGGGATTAGGTTCAAACTATGTTTATCAAGGCTCATTCTTAATCTCCACTTTTGAAGAAGCAATGGCTTACTATAGAAATGATAAGGTCCCTATTATAGTATTCTACAAATCTTTTGCTCATTTGAAAATCTAAAAAGGAAATATTGTTCCTTAATAACCATGATAGTTTCTAAGCCTAAGTTACCCCACATTGAAGCTTTGCATTTAATGTAAATGTGGTCTTTTATCTAAATAGAACCTTACTAAAGTGCTAGAATACGGAGTTGCTTCAACTTAAAGGATCTCTAATGGAAGAGAAACTATAAGAGTTCCACTAAGAGATGGGACATGAAGGATGAAGTAGAGCTTTGTAGAAGGCCAGTGTCACCCATTACCTTGCTTTAAGTTTGTGTATAACTGGCCAAATGATTTTATCATTACCTAGAATTGCACTAATAAGAGGGGGAGCTCTAATTAAAGTGATAGATTAAGCTACCATAGTCTTTATTATATCCTTAAGTAAGTCCTTAATTATTTGTCTCACTTCTACTTTAAGAACTTTATGAATTTCTTTGTGTTAAACTTTATGTCATTCAGATTAGTTTCACTTATGGACTTCTCCTCATCATTATTTATCTCATTCTTAGAGGCTTTGAAAACTACTATTTGTGTTGGAGATACTAGGGATGTCAATGGCCCGAGCCATCCTCGGCCCAACCTCGATTATGGCATGCCGTAGGTTGGGATGAGTCGGCCCGTGTCCTGGCCCACCGATGGGTCACCCAGCTAGTGGTTGGCCCGTGGCCCGCCGACCCACAGGTGGATCAGGCCGACCCGGCGCATTGATATATTTTTTAATTTAAAAATTACAAATGACATTGTTTTGTCCAACTTTGGCGGGCTGCAGGTCGAGTCGGGCTGGCTCGTGGCCCCCTCGTAGCTCGTCCTATCTAGGCCAAAATCGGGTCGCGCCGGGCCATGCCAAAATTGCCATCCTTTGGAAATACTTCATCTTTATGCAATTTATTTATTCACATCTCATATGTCAGGAGTTCTAATGAGATCTTTTAATAGTAAGATGTTTAAATATGTTGCTTCTTGAATGGATATCAATTTATCTCCTA
>JAOSBO010000005.1:29403454-29424920 GCA_027563915.1 Erythroxylum rotundifolium
TTTTAGTCATTGAGACAGTTTTTCTGTTCTGTCCCCTGCAACCAAACACATTTCTGTCCTCGAGACAGGGACAGTTTTTATGTTCTGTCCCCTGCAACCAAACACATTTCTGTCTCCACTTTCTGTTCTGTTCTGTCTCCAAATTTCTGTTCCGTTCCGTCTCCGCACACTGAGGACGGTAACCAAATGCAGCGTTAAAGTTATTATTATGGACTCCCAAACAACCGAGGCAAAAGGTAAGAATGCACGATCTCTTGACACCTGGTCTACTGACAAAATGGGATCAACTTACTGAAATTGGCCATCCTTTGAATTGCAATATATAAATGGATTCATAAGGTTACAGGTTGAATCGATCGCTGTCCACTTTTACAAAAGTCAGTGAAATGAATCTTTAACTGGCAAGATCAAAAGAAGAAAGAGAAAAGGAAAAGCAATGAAATTGGAAAGGGCAAAAGAGCTCGTGTTGTGTGAGTTCGTGCATGTTTGTACGTAGCATTAAAAAAGCCGCCAACTAGTTGTGGAGTTTCAAAAGGAGGCTGCTATGGCCAGACAAAGGTAGAGCAACCAAATAAAGGTTTAGAACCAAAACCCCCTCTCCCATCTCCTAAAAGCAAAAGCACAAACAACTTCTCTTTCCCGTTAAGAAAACCAAAGCTGTATATGCAAATGAAGATCCCACTTACATTCACCTACTCTCTCTGTTCTCCTGCCTCCTCCCCATTTTTCCCATCAACCTTTTTCGCATATTCTCTAATTCTACCACTAATACGACCACATCAATGTCCTCAGAGATTGTTCTTGCAGACCCTATTGTTGAACCCAACACCAACCACTATGCCATTACATGGTCTGACACCTTTGCTGACGATGGTCGCAGAGATCATCAAGTTCATGGTGGTGATAGTCCTGAGCCCTTCGATAGTGAGAGGTTACCTCCCACATTAGCTCGGGAGATTCAGAGGTTTCTTCGTGTTGCCAATTTGGTTCAAACTGAGGAGCCTCGAATTGCTTATCTTTGTAAGCCATTACGTTCCTTGTGTCCCTCGGCGAATTGGGTTTGCTTTATGGAGTTTAGATATTAAGTTTTGTTTGGTTATTTATATTCTCTGCCTTATTTCTATTTGCTTTGTTATCTTGGTGTTTTTCCTTTTGGCCTTCCCCGTGTTTCCTGCGTTGTTTCTATTTGCTCTTTTATCTTAGTTTTGTTTTTCCTTCCCTTCCAGTGGAGTGTTATTTTAAGGATAAACATCGGCTTCCATGTAGTGTTCGGAATGTGAATCGTAGGAGAATGAAACCTACCTTTGTGATGGGTTGGATAGTAGGTTGTGACAGTATCTTTAACTAAGTTGTCTATTATAGAAATCCCAGGTTCTTAGCTTGGAACATTGGTTACATTATTGATAATCATTATATTAAAATGTTTCAGTTTTAGTCTTGTTATGCACATTGTTGAAAATAACTAACATGGCCTGTCGGCAAATAATTGAAGGGCAAGTTTGATTGAGAATTTCGAATGTCTGTTAAATTTATTCTGTCATTTTCTAGAGCAGGTCGTTTTCATGCTTTTGAAATAGCTCATAACCTGGATCGCAATTCAAGTGGAAGGGGTGTTCGACAGTTTAAAACTGCTCTTCTTCAACGACTTGAATACGTAAGAACTTAATGAATCTCAATCTATAAGCTATACGTTTCTCAGATTGAACACGATTAAGACTCTAAACTTGTTCATTCAAGAGCTGATTTGTTGCTTGCACTGTTCTAATTACCTAATGTCTTTGATGTACCACAGTCATTTTCAATTTGATCAAGGTTAATTTCTGGGATTCATCGTAGCTGCTACATGCTGACCTCTATTTTAGATAAAGTTTACTAAACACTTTTTTGCATGTGCGTGTATATATGACTATATAACTTGCTGGGTTGATTCCTGGGATTTAATATGTCTTCTGTGTGCTGACTTGTCCCAAACATTTCATGAATTGTACCAGATATTATCTGCTTGTCTATGTCAATAATATGTTTCAAAATTCATCAGCCTCTCTGCATGGCTATTTGTGCTTGAATTGATTGGAGTAATTGCAGTCATTCTGTTTAAAGTTTCTTGGGTCTCGTGTAACACACATATTTGGTCTATTGGCCATAGAATCGGAAGAAAACTGTTCTTTTAGCTTTAAGAGGCAAAAGGAAAAAATTTCAAGCTTTGCTTCTATCGTCTTGTTGTCATATTAGCATGCTTTATCTGAACGTGCTCCTAGAAATGATCCTTTAACTAAGTTGCTCTTCACCGTTTGTCACTCTCTTGTGTGAAGTTGTATCATCAATGTACTCCAAAATTGTATTTGATGGTTTTATGTAGGATGAAGACATTACCCTCAGAAGACGGAAGGAGCAAAGTGATATACGTGAACTCAAACGAGTATGTCATGCATACAAAGACTATATTGTTAGAAGTGGTGGGGGGTTTGGTTTGGAAGACAGGTGAATCAAACTTGTATTCTTCAGACAGTTTGGTAATTTGTTTAGCATAGCCTTACTGAACTTCTGCAGTTTCCTTGCTAATCTGATTTTGTGAAATTTTTGGAACTAGCCACACAGAAAAGTTGATTAATGCACGAAGAATTGCATCAGTGCTTTTTGAAGTATTAAAGACTGTAACTGATGCTGCTGGTCCTCAAGTTATGTTTTTCACCTTTTCATTACCACATCCCTCAAATGAAAGTTGGAAATTTATTCGGGCAAATCCCTTTATAGATTCTGAATTATTTCTACATTTCATTCTTGATAGGCCCTTGCTGACAGGAACAGCATTCATGCGAAGTCCTTCTACGTACCCTATAACATTCTTCCTCTAGGCCAGGGAGCTATTCAGCAAGCAATTATGCAACTACCTGAGGTCCGATGTCAGACGAATAACTTAATTCACTTTTTCTTAAACAATTTTAGTTCAGTTTGGTTCAATGATTCTGCAGAATTTTTGAATTTTTCAATTAGCTTCCAAAACTTCCATTTTACAGCAATTTGTTACAGTGGTTGCCTTCTTGCCTTTACTTTCTTTTATTTCTTTCTGGGGTTTGCTATTTGTGCTTGAATACTCTGGTACAGTTGATGTCACTTGATCATTGTTTCAATTGTTTGATAGAATGCAACAGTGAACATGACAAACTGGTCAAATATACAGATTAAAGCTGCTGTTGCAGCTGTCTACAACACTCGTGGTTTACCTTCTGTTGAGGAGTTTATCAAATGCAGAACTTCCATTGATTTGTTTGAGTTTCTTCAGTGTTACTTTGGATTTCAGGTAATTTATCCCATCTTATCTTACATTCTTTCTCTTCTTTACTTTGTTAAATATGGGATGTGTTCACTTTAAAGGACCTGAATGGTCTTTCTTTTCCTTAGCACATGAAATTAAAGATTTGAGGATATTTATTTATGTTTCATCCATCAGGAAGGAAACATTGCCAACCAAAGGGAGCATTTGATTCTACTTATAGCTAACACACACGTTAGGCAATCTTACAAGCAGTCATCCATCTCAAAGGTTTTCTTAGTTATTTGATTCTTAATTTCTTGTTACAACACTTCTAGCTTTTGATCTTTCTTGTTCTTCATATGATATTAGTTGGGGGATGAAGCACTTGATGTACTAATGAAGAAGTTCTTCAAAAATTATACTGATTGGTGCAAGTTTTTGGGGAGAAAAAGCAACATCAGGTCTGTAAAAATGTTCCACTCTTGTGTCCAAGAAGTGCATATAAAAGTGATTCTGTTTCTCTTCGTTTTCATTCTAGTAAAAGTACATATCATGTACTGGGATGCCTTAATGTTGCTCTTTCCATATCATCACAAAGATATTTGTATAATTTTATGTTAATGGCTTTTAGGTTGACTGGTTCAATGTTATCTATTTTTTTTATTTTGGCTCTCTTTGCAGATTGCCTTTTGTTAGACAAGAAGCTCAGCAATATAAGATTCTCTATATAGGCCTTTACCTTCTTATTTGGGGGGAAGCTGCAAACTTGCGGTTCATGCCAGAGTGTTTGTGTTACATCTTCCACCATGTGAGATGAAAATCTTTTTCCGTTAGATTTGCATATGCAATTAGCAGTTTCTTTCTTTATTTTTTCTTTTAAATAAAGTACAATTATTAAGTAAAAGTTAGTCACTAGAACAGAGAAATTGTCAATCTAGTAATGTACTGGTGTTTACAGTAGTACCCTTGAATAATGAGAATGAATGACAAAAAGAATTTACATTATAGTTAACTAATTAATTTATTTTTCTATATCTTGACATTGTGTGTTACTTCCCAAGTTATCATATCTTGAAATTGAACGTAAAGCATATTCGGAAATCTTCATTTCCATCTCCTTTCAGATGGCAAATGAACTGCATGGTATGTTAACTGGTGCTATTAGCTTCACAACTGGGGAGAAAGTCAGGCCTGCGTATGGGGGAGGACATGAATCTTTTCTTAACAACATAGTTACCCCAATATACACAGTCATACGTGAGGTAGTTTCCTAATTTCATATATTCTTGTAAAGAATTGTATCTAGGATCTAAATTTCTTGTCAAAAATTGAAGGAGGCTGAGAAAAATAAAAGTGGGGCAGCTGAACACTCTACTTGGAGAAACTACGATGACATTAACGAGTACTTCTGGTAAGTATTGAATTTTTTTTATTTTACTCACCTTAATGGAATTAATACCTTGAGAATATGTCATTATGTTTCCATTTACCTGCAGGTCTCCCGATTGTTTCCAGATAGGCTGGCCCATGCGTCTAGATCATGATTTCTTCTTTACAAAATCTTCAACTCGACCGAAAGTTAAGAATAATATAGAAGGAAAAAGGAAGAGGGAACTAAAAGAAGGAGATACCGAAATGAAAAGTGATGAGGAATTGGGGGTAACATGATCTGCATTGCATCTCAAACACTTCTCCACTTTGATTCTTTTCTATATCTTGTCAATGTTTATATATGAAATTCTTGTCTAGACCATATTGCTCTCATTTGTATGTTGGTTTGTGATTTGTCCACATTTTCATTCTAATGAACTTCATATGAGTGGATTTGTTAAATTTAATATTATGAACAATTCCTAAAGCTCAACAAATAGTTTAAGTTTTTGGTTGAATGATTTCTTGACGAACTGTGTTTTTCTCATTTGTTTTTTATGAATTACAGATGCATTCACTTAAGAAAATTACTGTCTAATCTATACTTTAGATTATTGTATTAATTTATATTTGATTTTGTCTATGGATTTGTGCTTTTGCTAGATCTCTTATTCAATAGGCTTATATGCATTAGAGAGGAGGTCATGTGAATTACCTTGTTAAATAGGTGTAGATTCCAGAGTGTAATTATGTAAATAGGTGTAGATGCCAGAGTGTAATTATATAGTCGTACAGAATCATGTACTTCTGAATGATAGAGTTGTGAGACAAGCAGCAAATGAATTTGTGTTTGCTTGAATCATTAGACGATTAAGAAAGGAGACCTAGCCCTATTTGGCCTCTACAATTAAGGATATAACTCAATAGGTCTTTTCTTTAGAATTTCTAGGTACTGAAATGGAAATCTATGATCTCATTCATTCTACGTCATTTCTGAAAAGGACAAAAGGAAGTTGTTGCTTTGAAATTTATTGTTGTTTGGTTTACGAACTCATGCAATGTCTTAATGATGCGCTTACATCAGTTAAGGTTGTTAAGCTACTTTGTTTCAATTGGTGATAGTGTTAAGCATTTAGTATCCTCTCAGCGCTTGAAGCTTTCATTAGGAAGTAGACATACCAAATAGTCTTTCACTATCAAAACAAACAAAGATAGAGACCACCAGCACAAGTCAACTTGTTCATCTTAACAAACTCTATGTACCTAATGTTCCTTCTAGGATACTGTAGGAGAACTTCGTGAATCAAAATGGTTGGGGAAGACAAATTTTGTAGAGATTCATTCATTTTGGCAGATTTTTAGGAGCTTTGACAGAATGTGGAGCTTTTTTATTCTATCCCTTCAGGTTTGGAACTGTCTCCCCAGTTTGTACACCTTAAATACCTTGTGATGATTCTGCTTGTTCATGTTGAGTTTTATTGCATTTACAGGCAATGGTAATCATGGCTTGCCATGACTTGGGATCTCCACTTGAAATGTTTGATGCTATGATATTTGAAGATATCTTGAGCATCTTCATTACATCAGCGATACTAAAACTTATGCAAGGTATAAACTATTTATCATTAATAGTTTAATCCATCATTTTATGAACAGGTACCTGTAGCTGTTGAAAATAGCAATACTCATAATTTATTGTGCAGGTATAGCTGTGTGGAAAAATAATAATTCTAGGATCTATTATAGTTAACAAGATGGAAACAACTTAAGGGTAGTGACCTCATCTTTTGGCATGAGATATACCTTTGTTCCTGCTATTTATGAATGATATGGTTAAAAAGTTCTAATCGATGATTTCTTCTCCTTTATGCTAGTGCTTCCAGTAGTAAGTTGCTAACATTAATCCCAATGGTGAACCTCATTGATTATCCATGTAAGGGTCAGATGTTTACTAAACCAAACTAGCATATCATGTGGTGAAGCTCATGTGTGTATCGCACATCCTAGCGAAGAGAAATGAAGCTCCTTTATGTATGTTCTAAAGCCTTTACAAAATTGCCAATGGGTTGGGTGATTATTGGATGCAAAATTGACCTAATATGATGTCTAACTTACAAGTCCAACCACAAAGCATGACCAAGTGGTGGAAGCAGCAGATTATGGATAAAGTTCAATATCAGTAATCCATTTATGCAGTACTCATCAACTGTGATCAAATAATGATTAGTTATAGCAGTCCTTTACTATATTAGTCCCATATTGGAAAATAGCACATTTGTAAATTAATTTATACATATATATAAAGGGCATTAAGACCCTGCATCAATAATATGAATGTTTCAATACCGATGTGAATCTTTACAACATCCATGTTGAAAATGTTAGTGTACTACAATCCATTTGTTTGCTTGTGCTTGTAGTCAGTGTTTGGCATTTCTAGATATGAGATATCATGCAATCAGCTACATAAGAAAGCTATTTACTTTAACACCCTATCTAATTCACTCTCTTCTTATATGTATTCACAAGCACATTGGAGTATGTGTCAAACTAGGTAACCACAATTTGCAGAGTAATCAAAATCCAAAATTTTCTTTGAATGCAGCAATTTTAGACATTGTCTTCACATGGAAAGCCAGATTGACAATGGATATCTTTGAGAAAAGGAAACAAGTACTGAAGTTGGTTGTTGCGGTCATATGGACTGTAATTCTTCCCATTTATTATGTTAAAACGAGAAGGAAATATACTTGTTATTCGACAAAACCTGGAAGCTGGCATGGAGAATTGTGTTTGTCCTCCTTTATGATCGCAGTTTCAGTTTACCTTATTCTTGATGCTGTTGAGATGGTCTTATTTTTTGTTCCTGTTGTTAGCAAGTACATTGAGACCTCAAATTGGCACATGCTCAAGATTTTATCTTGGTGGACCCAAGTAAGTTGTCATAAAGCATGATACATTATAGTCAATATGATTGCCTTTAAATACAATTGGTCTATTCATCATGAGATTGCATGAGATGTTAGCATGGTTTGTCCATTTGAGGAAGTTGATGCTTTCAATAATCTTCTACAAATTAATAACTTCATTGGGAAACATCATACTGGCCCTTCTTTAATCTTTTCAATATACAGAGTAAGAAGTTATGTTCTCGTTTGCACTGAAGACTATTGAGTGTTCACATTCAAGGTCTTACATTTTTGTTGTTTCAAGAAATATGAGTGCAATGCGCCAGGAATTTAAAAGTTTTCAGTAATGTTGTGTTCTAAAATTACTCTAAAATTACATTGTTATGGAAAATTTTATTAAGTTGTACTACTGAGAATCATAGTAGCATCGGGAAAAATAATAAAACTGCCAAAGGCTTAATGTGACATTTTTTTAAAGGCTTTATGCAGTATTCATAACTGTTTTGAAATTTAGTATGGATAATTCTGATATTCTTTTATCTGCTATGAATTTATGGATAGTTATGGGAACTTTTTCATTGACTAAATCATCTGCTTTATTGTTGACTGAGAGGTATAACTGTTCTCTTGTAGCCAAGATTATACGTGGGACGTGGAATGCAGGAAACTCAAGTTTCAGTTTTTAAGTATAGTATTTTCTCTATTCTTAATATCTTGACTGTTATCTTGTGATTTTTCATATTTATTTGTCCTAATGGTGGGTTTGCTATTACTATGCAGATACACTTTGTTTTGGATACTTGTATTATCGAGCAAATTCTTGTTCAGCTACAGTTTTGAGGTGAGCTTCTATACCTGGAACAATGGATGCACTTTGGGACTATTGTGGAATTTCGGCCCACTAACAGTCTTAATATTTCATTCATGATCGTCAACAAGAAGAAATAACACGAAGCAATAATAGTTGGCATTGGGGTGATCCTTACAGCAGTGACATACAACCCTAGATGTAGATTTGGTCAACTTTGGTTTTACTAGGCGTTGGAAGAAATTTGGTTAACTCACCTAAAGGCTCTACATAGAAAATTGGTGTCTAAGCATCATCTTTTCAGTTATCTTTCCTACTGTGAAATGGAAAAAAATGACAGATGAAACAATATCAATGTAACTGTCCAGTGAGTACTACTTTCTGTGCTATGAAACATGACGAAAGCTACTTCTTATTTTCACAAAAATATATTTGCAACCTCATATTTTCCTCAACAAAGGGAGGGCAATATTCTGGTTTGATTGCTTAGGATCTAAATGGTAAAGATAATAGAAAATTTTTGATGTGATTTGCTTTTGTTTCCTTTTATTCTTCCAAAATTATCCTCCTGCACAAAGTTCAAAATTAAAGTTTGATCTTGTATGATTGCATGCTTAGGGCCCAGAGATTTTGTACGTTGTGGCAGGTACCACTACCAAAAGGTAGTTGGAAGAAAGGACGCATTGTCATGAATATGCTTTAAATGGAATATCAACTGTTATCATGCTTTTTCAGGATACACACACTTTTCCTTGTTTGTAAAGTTTGCATAGGCAGAAGTGATGATTCACGGTTTCAACTTGTAACTTTTGAACATTCTCCTTGTTAGAACAATATATAATTTATTGTGTCTCACCCAACACTTTAAGTTTCAGGATAGAATGATTTCTTGAAATGATATCAGATTCTTGTATGACTAAGAGACTTGAGTTTAAGCTGCATAGGTCTTGTTTTGGGGAATTTTTCATTTGTTGTCTTTTTCCACACTTTGTTTGAAAAAACATCTTTAAAAAATATACGATCCGTTCTTGGACCTCACTCATCAGCTTCAAATTTTTTGTAGTGTTTTTTCTGACAATTTTATTGAGCAAACTGATCATTTTTGTAACTTCTGTAAAAAATTGCAGATCAAACCACTTATTGGACCAACAAGAACAATACTAAAAATTGGTGTGCAAATTTATGATTGGCATGAACTTTTTCCAAAAGGTAACTTCGTTTCTTTCTAGATTTGCTAGAACAGAGAACCTATTCGATTTCTGCAAATTTAGTTGACAAATCAAGTTTGTTTTAAATTTCAGTTAAGAGTAATGCAGGTGCAATTGTGGCTATATGGTCTCCAATCATAGTTGTGAGTTTCTGCATATATATGTTTGAAACTAGACAATTTTTATTGCTTGTCTGGATGAGTTTCGAAAAGTAACAAGAAGAAAGAAAATGATTGTATGTTATTTGATGCTTTTCTCACAATTGCCTCAGGTTTACTTTATGGACGCACAGATTTGGTATTCTGTTTTCTGTACAGTATTTGGTGGAGTATATGGCATTTTACATCATCTTGGTGAGGTAAGCTTTGTGGTTTTTTCCCCATTCAAATCTTGTGGGATCTCACCACTTCTCCTTTTTCTAGATTCGAACTTTGGGAATGCTAAGAACTAGATTTCACACTTTGCCTTCTGCATTCAATTTTCGATTAGTCCCTCCATCATTCCAGAAAGATAAGGAGAAAACAAGAAGTTTCATTCACAAGGTATGAGATTTATGATATAGTAACATGATAAACAAGAAGTTTTATTCACAAGGTATGAGATTTATGATATAGTAACATGATTCTATAAAGCATTTTGTGCTTTCTTCATTCCTACAAAACTAATTCATCTTCAGGAGTCTGTAAATGGATCAAACAATGTTGCCAAATTTGTTCTGGTATGGAACCAAATTATCAATACATTCCGAGCAGAAGACTTGATAAGCAATTGGTATGATTTTTCAGTGTCTTTAAGTGCCATTCCACAGGTTTTCTTTTTTTGTTGGAAATAGTGATAACGTGTGTTCGTCAATAGGGAGTTGGATTTGATGGTGATACCCTTATCTCCAGAGTTATTTTCCGGCACCATTCGTTGGCCTATTTTCCTCCTGGCAAATAAGGTTTCAACTTTGACTGACAAGTTTTATAAATTTTCCTGTTATATGTTCTCTATTTTAGACAAACCTCTCTTTTTTTACTAGTTTTCAACAGCACTGAGCATTGCTCGAGATTTTGTGGGAAAGGGTGACAGTCTTTTTAAAAAGATTAAGAAAGACAAGTACATGTACTCTGCTGTGAAAGAATGCTACGAATCACTTAAGAATATCCTTGAAATTCTCGTTGTGGGTGATGAGGAGAAAAGGTAGGATAGAGTCTGACACTTACTTTTACTTCTGCATTGAAGTTTACCCTGCCATCCTGACGTTTCCTGAATTATTTTTAGGGTAATTTCCATTTTACTAACCGAAATTGAAGAAAGCCTCTCGAGATCAAGTCTTCTCGAGGATTTGAAAATGAGTGAGCTTCCAGCTTTACAAGCTAAATGTAAAGAGTTACTCGAACTTCTGGTAAATATGAATGATGCAAAGACTAAAGTTTATTATGCACTGACAGTTAATTATATGTACTTAATCATGTGTGACTTCTTGTACATCATTAAAGGTTGAAGGAAGTGAAAGCCACCGTGACAATGTCGTGAGAGTTCTTCAAGACATGTTTGAGCTTGTAACAATAGATATTATGAGAAATAGTTCTAGGTTGGTATCATCATACTATATTTTCTTGTTATATTCTGTTCTAACTGGTTAAGATCAATCCAAAAGCTTCACTTGATCAGTTCTGACCTTGTGCATCGTTCTGATTTGTTTCTCACTGTTTTTTTCAACCATGTGCAGGACATTGGATCTGTTTTACTCTTCCCAACATATAGAAGAAAGTTTCATGTATTTCAATAGAAATATTCGACCACAATTATTTGAATCGACTAGTGACAAGAACTCAATCCATTTCCCATTGCCAGATAGTGGTCCTCTCAAAGAACAGGTGAGTTTTTCCTTTGACATTCCCTTTCTTTCAATTCTTCTTAATCATAGTTGCATCCTTTAATTCCTCACTAGGAAATATGATTTCACTATCTCTACTCAAAATCTTAGATAGGAGGCCCAACTTGGTTGTTGATTAGGTAAACTGTTTCTGCAAGATAAAGCCTACATGCTCTACCGTTTCATTTGTCCATTCAGAGGCAAATTGGGTATTTTGTTTTCAATCTCCATGGGATTGAACTTAATTCCACGTTGAGAATTCTCAAATTGTTAAAGACTTGGCTGTTTCTTTAGGAGAGTGACATACGTGAATGCATGCACCAATGTTCTAGAATTCCTATGCTAAGAAACTGTTGGAACTCTTTTGTACAATTTGTGAGCAAGAAACTGATCCAGATAGTGAGTGAACTGCTTCAAATTTTGCATGACAGATTAAGCGTCTGCTTTTGATACTTACTGTTCAAGATAAGGCGATGGACATACCGGAGAATTTGGAGGCTCGAAGGCGTATTTCATTCTTTGCAACTTCATTGTTTACTGATATGCCAATTGCCCCCAAAGTACGCAATATGCTATCTTTCAGGTTGAGCTTTCGTGTCTACCATATATCATATATATACTTTTATTTTAGTATTTATCACCATGTTTTGATATTCAACTTTCAGTGGAATTTGATTTACTTATCTAAGTTTTGAACCATTGTGGAAAAGAAAGCAGCTTTTCAACTGTTTCAAAACTTAGATCAGTCATCGGGTGTTCCATGTTGAAAAATTTTGGAACAATACTCGTCTCATCAATTTTAAAGTTCAGTACCTATGTAATCATTTTGTCCTTATTACTTGTAGGTGATTTTGAATACTCTTTCTTTTTACTGTGTCCACCTATCTTTTTATCAATATATCTATTCTGGAAGTCCTCTGGGGAAATGTGGAATGAACAGAACGAGAATTTCAGTTTATTTGGCTTGATAAATGCCGATACCCATCAAATATTTATTTCAGTTTGTGCTGTACTTCCTAAGTGGATATGGATGGATAAATCCGTCCTACAATCTTGCTTAAGTTTCACAGAGATATGTTATGAGATTCTCACTATAGGGTCTAAAATCAACAAAAGGATTTAAAAAGGTCTTTATTTGGACAGTTCTTTTACATCTTTTAGTCCCAAGCCCATTCTTGCTTTACGCTTGCTTGAAAATATTGTTCAGGAAGTGAAATAGTGACCAAAGTCTGGGGTACTTTACTGGAACTGGAGCTAAAGTTTTTGAGAGTCTGCATATAACCTTTGCATTTCATAGAAAGTCACAAGGCCACTTTAAGTAATTTTTTTTCTTGAATTTTTGTATCGTCGGTGTCCTTAGATTGCAGAAACTTCCATTTTACATTTTTAGAATTGGTAATATACTCATTTATTCAAGGAGATTATAAAATTGATTCTAGAACAATCCCAACGCCTACTGTACATATGAACAATGATTTTCATGGAGAAATAACTGTGAGGCTATAAACTATGCTTTATCCGTTGTACAGTGTTCTAACACCTCACTTCATGGAAGATATTAAGTACTCAATCAAGGAACTTCATTCAAGCAAAGAAGAAGTTTCTATATTGTTTTATATGCAGAAAATATATCCTGGTAAGAGGGCAGGAATCCTTTCTAAGTTTTTACTGTTGGAGGCAAGCTGTAGAATGTTTGATTTTCTTTTTTACCTCATAGATGAATGGAAAAACTTTTTGGAGAGGCTGGGGTGTGAAGAAATAGATGGATTTGATGATGAAAGCAATAAGGAACTGTTGAGAGATTGGGCCTCTTTCCGAGGTCAAACACTAAGCAGAACAGGTGACTCAAAGGACTACCTTTCGACCAATATGCAATACAATGCAGTCATTCAGAATATGGTCTCCAAGTTTGTTTTTCTTGGTTTTGGCAGTTAGAGGAATTATGTACTACAGAGAAGCCTTACGAATTCAAGCATTTTTGGATATGGCTGAAGATGAAGGTCAGTAATTTTAGATATAGGTTTTATGGGCCCTCAGGCCATGTTCTATCTAAAATTTCCATTATAATGTTTGTATTTAGTTGAGAAAAAAATATTTTGTTTGACCAGATATTCTTGAGGGATATGATGCTGCTGAAAGAAATAATCGTGCATTGTTTGCCCAGATAGATGCACTATCTGACATGAAATTCAGTTATATCATTTCCTGGCAAGCTTTTGGATCACGAAAATCATCAGGAGATCCCCAAGCAAAGGATGTACTTGAGTTATTGACGAGGTATCCTTTCCTGGAGAAAGAAACAACTGTAGTTGTTAAATTACTAAAATTGACAACCATTGATTACTTTGTGTGTAGGTATCCATCTGTTCGTGTTGCTTATGTTGAGGAGAAAGAAGTAATCGTGAATACTAAGCCTCAAAAAGTGTATTCTTCCATATTGGTTAAAGGTGTCAATGGTTATGATCAGGTAATAGTGTTTGGATCGTGCTACTTGATTCTTAGATTTTTCACATCGAAACATTCGAGGTCAGGAAAATTCATTTGCACGTATCCTGGTTGGTTCAAAGAACATGACTCTTTAATTGGTTATCTTTGATACTTTTCAAAAAACACAATGTGTTAAAGTGAAATGAACTTAAAATCATTGAGTAAAGTAACAAGAAGGCAAAAGAGCTTAGAGTTTATAAATGGAAAAGAGGGCAAATTAGTCAACCATAAACTTTAATTTATTGGGATGAAGAATGGGAATTGAAGTGACAATAAGGACAACTTGCTTTATGCTAAGTTTTCTTTATTAGGTAGGAAATAGTAATAAGTTAGATATATTGTTCTAGTTTGTTTAAGGCTTAAGCTTGTTTAAGAATAAAGAATCCTTATTAGGATAGAATACATATTTTAATATTTTGGAACCCTTTCCAACTAGAATTAGTATTTTAAGAACTATATATATGTGTGTACTTAATCCTTCGATAACAAGTCATCATGAATTTTTCTACAAACTTTTTATTTAAAAGGTGATATGCTTTATTCTAAGAGTGACTCTTAAAACCTATGAGTAATTCCTAGTTTCTTACCCTCCCTTATTTGTGTTCTTTGCTAAATTCCAGCAACCAAACCTAGATTCTATCTATATCAAACCTAAATTCCAGCCGTATTATACCTTGATATCCTATCCTAAATTTCCAGCAATCAAACCATAAAAGCCTAGTCATATCAAATCTGAAACTTCAGCATTCCAAGCTGAAATCTAGACCTGAAACCTGATATTCCAGCAGTCTAATTTCAGTCTCTTTTTTTTCAAATTTTGTGAGTTTAGCTGAGTTAATATTTCTTTGTTTTGTCCTACATCATTTTGATTTGTAAAACTTACATATCAATTTTATTTTTCTATAGGAATTAATGCCTTCATAACTTCTCATTACAAGATTTTATGAGATGAGGACAGTATATTGTCTTTTGAGAGGACTTGTATAAATAATTCCAATTTTATGAAGTCATGCAAGTATTGTCAGTTACATAGGCCAATGATGCAACTCCCATGCCACTTAGTACATTATTAAAGTAACTGTACATAAGACTTATGTTATCTTTTACAGGAAGTTTATCGTATAAAGCTTCCTGGCCCCCCCAATATTGGAGAAGGGAAACCTGAAAATCAAAATCATGCCATAGTCTTCACACGTGGTGAAGCTCTTCAAACTATTGATATGAACCAAGTACGATCATCTTCTAATAAGGATTATTCCTAGGCATGTATCTTAGTATACTTTTATGATGTGCACATTCAAGTGTTCTTGTGCATGGTTACAATCTGAAGCTCATGTTACCTGGTTTTACAGGATAATTATTTGGAAGAAGCTTTCAAAATGAGAAACCTCTTACAAGAATTTCTTCTGCAGCAAGGAAGACGACCTCCAACGATACTTGGATTGAGGGAACACATATTTACTGGAAGGTCAGATCAACTTTACTGAAAGATTATTGTTCCTTAAGTGGGCATGCATAAAAAGTCCCTTTGAAGACTTCTAAAAATTGTTAAAAGATTCTTTGGTTCATTTACAGCTTATTAGTAGCTACTACATTCCATGTCCATATGTGTTGGATTATCGTGTAAAATTTCTTGTGTTTATCCATGTAGAATCTGTTCTGCCTCCATCAAGATCAAGAGTTTAATGAATTCTAAAGTCCAGCCATTGCATATGGAAAAAAACAGTTGTTCAATAGCATACATGAGTTTGACACAGATTCTCAGAAGCATGGGATACCCGGAAGGAAACTATAAAGTGAAATAGGAAGTTGGCCAAGCATGGAACTATTTTTGTTTTTGGTTGCAAGAACCTGTTTTATCATATATTCTGCCAACAAACAAATTTTCCTAGTTCAAGAATACCTTGTATTAGACAAACGAAATTGGAATCATTGGAAAAAGACAATTAACAGTGTAAATCCTTGAAAACTGAAAATGATAGTGTTACTAACTTCTCATGGAACATGATAATAAATCATTGATCTAAGAATTATATTGGTGTTTCAGAGAATGCACAACCATTATAACTACTAAATCATTTCACTGATGCAGTGTTTCTTCTCTAGCATGGTTCATGTCATATCAAGAGACGAGCTTTGTCACCATAGGTCAAAGGCTTCTTGCTAATCCCCTCAGGTAACAGTCATGTTCTTCTTCTTACATAAGTTATCAAATCCCAAGGCAGTTATGATGTTTTCTCCTTTTATTTGGAGTGGTTACTTAGTAAGCCATTATTGTTTATTAATGGTAGGTATGTGAAATACTTTATAGAAAACATAAGATACAGTGCTCCTTCCATAATGAGTAGTTCAAAGGACCCAATGAGATTCTTTGGGAAAGTTTAGGCTTTGGCCATAATAAATTGTATCAAAGCATTACCAAACTATTAAGCAGGATATTCTAGACTGTGAAGTAGATAATGATTGGAATTTGACTTCCTTGAAAGGGGGGTGTGTGTTTGGGATAGTTCAATAAAACCATAACTTTTTAGTGGTCCTCAAAGTATGAAATTACTAAGGTCAGTCTGGTCTGATCTCCTTCTATTGGTTAAGTTTTGGTTTATCAAGTACCACTAAATGGTGAAGAAAGATGGTGGATATATGTTAAACAGCAAGTAATTTCCGGAATATGACATTAAATGCTTGAGTTTGTACATTTATTGGCTGAGATGGCATGCATCATCATATGTACAGGAAGAAATGTCTTCTTTTCATTCCTGTCTCTTGTTAGCTAAAATGGTATCCTTTTAAAGCTTTTGATTATGAGGTAAAGATAAGAATTAGCTTATGGCATATTGATTGGTTTGTGTGTGTGTGTAATATGACCTCAAAGCCTGTCTATGTTAGCTACTTTAACGGGTCTCAACTGTGAAATATGTCATTAATTTCTTTCCATCCGTAGTAATAAATCACATGCAGCTGGTTTTCATCTTGTGAACAGGGTGCGGTTCCACTATGGACACCCTGATGTGTTTGACAGAGTATTTCATATAACAAGAGGTGGCATAAGCAAATCATCAAAAACAATAAACTTGAGTGAGGATGTATTTGCTGGTATGGAAAAGAAATTCAAAAGTTGCATTACCACATCAAATGATACTAACAACGTTATACCTCTGTCCTGATGTAGGATTCAATTCTACCTTGCGACAGGGATGTATCACTTACCATGAGTATCTGCAAGTTGGAAAAGGTCGTGATGTGGGCCTAAATCAGATCTCAAAATTTGAGGCTAAAATAGCTAATGGAAACAGTGAACAGACTATAAGTCGTGACATATACCGACTTGGGCACCTGTTTGATTTTTTCAGGATGCTCTCGTGCTACTTTACAACCGTTGGCTTTTATTTCAATCACCTGGTATTCATTCATAGTGTTCATCAAATCAGTCCAATGGATGCATTTGATATTCATGGATTGTATTTTTCTATCAGCACTAACACTTATTTGCTTCTATTTATTTCATTGAAAATTTGTCTTTCTCCAATCGTTAGCTGGTAATATGGGATTTTTTAACTCAATGTGCAGGTTGCTGTAATAGGTATATATGTATTCCTTTATGGACAGCTCTACCTTGTGCTGAGTGGGCTGCAAAAGGCACTTGTCCTTAAGGCTAGGATGCATAACATACAATCATTGGAAACTGCTCTTGCCTCCCAATCATTTCTTCAGCTTGGGCTTTTAACTGGCCTACCAATGGTGATGGAAATTGGACTGGAGAAAGGGTTTCTCACAGCCCTTAAAGATTTTATCCTCATGCAATTGCAATTAGCTGCTTTGTTTTTCACTTTCTCACTAGGAACAAAAACTCACCATTATGGTCGAACAATTTTACATGGAGGTGCAAAATACAGACCAACTGGTCGTAAGGTTGTGGTATTTCATGCCAGCTTCACTGAGAACTACAGATTATATTCACGAAGCCACTTTGTTAAAGGATTTGAACTAATTCTCCTACTGATTGTTTATGATTTGTTCAGAAGGTCCTACCAGAGCAGTATGGCATATGTTCTGATTACTTATTCCGTTTGGTTCATGTCAACCACTTGGTTGTTTGCACCATTTCTGTTTAATCCTTCAGGATTCAGTTGGGATAAAATAGTAGATGACTGGAAGGATTGGAATAAATGGATCAGTCAGCAAGGTGGTATTGGGATTCAACAGGATAAAAGTTGGCAGTCATGGTGGAATGATGAACAGGCGCATCTTTATCGTTCTGGCCTGGCTGCTAGATCATTTGAAGTTCTTCTTTCTGTTCGGTTTTTCATGTATCAGTATGGTCTGGTCTACCACCTTGATATTTCTCAAAAGAGCAAAAATTTTCTTGTTTATGTGCTATCTTGGGTAGTACTTCTTGCTGTTTTCCTGTTGGTCAAGGTAAGCAAACTCTACCATTTCTCTCTTCTTTCCATGTCGTTAACTATATCTAGTTGATAGATATCTTCTGAGAAAATGCAATCACACGCTTCAATAGTATTTAGTGTTTACCTAACGAATTAGACCCATTATTAGCCAACGTTCTTGTTATATGCTGCTACTCTTGATGAATTGATGCACACTTTACTTCCACAAACGCGTAGGATCCAATGTCTTAGGAAGATGGAACTGATTCTTCTGATAGATAAGCAACACGAATGGTATGGTGTGCAGAAAAATAAATATTTAACCACAGAGTTCTAGAGATTTGTACCTTCCCTTTCTTCTGCAGAATAGTACTAACATCTCTCAGATGCATAATATTACTAGAATACTGACATTTTATTGTTATAATGTGTAGGCAGTGAACATGGGAAGGCAGCAATTCAGTGCCAAATATCACTTAGTATTCAGATTATTCAAAGCCTTCCTCTTTATTGCTGTTGTCTCCATTATAGTTACTCTGTCCCTCGTCTGTCAATTGTCGGTTAAAGACTTGGTGATATGCTGCCTAGCATTTTTGCCGACTGGGTGGGGCTTGATACTGGTAAGCATTTAAGATGAATCAATTGTATTCTGCTTGGCTATCCTTTCTTTTATTTCCTCTGATATGATGAGTCCATGCAGATTGCGCAAGCTGCGAGGCCAAAATTGGAGGATACAGGGCTATGGGATTTTACTCAGGTCCTTTCCAAGTCCTATGATTATGGAATGGGTGTTGTTCTATTTGCTCCCATAGCTATATTAGCTTGGCTTCCAATTATATCAGCCTTCCAGACTCGTTTTCTCTTCAACGAAGCCTTCAATAGGCACTTGCATATCCAGCCAATTCTTGCAGGGAAGAAGAAGCAGCCATAGAAGTTGCTTTTGATGGTTTACATCTTTGTATCAAGTTTTTAGAAGTCTTTTCCAATGCAATTGTAAGGTTTGAATAATTAATGTCATGAAATTACTGTACTATAGCTTAATAATACCACTAATCAATTGTCGAAAATGTAAAATTAACGAACCATTGAGCTATAACTGAACTGAAGACAATGCTATAAAAATTAGTCAAGCAAAATGCGTTCCATAAAATATTACGGTTTCAACAGTTTTAATATTTAGAAAAATTAAAAACTTTATTTTATATCTTATTTTCTATTGTAACAACCATCCTTATAATTACTTTGGGGAAACTAATAATAATAATACTATTCACAAAATTTCGCTGCGTGGTTATGCAATATTATCTACCATCGACTCGCATGCCAATCTTTATGTTTGCCTTTCAGGGAATTTGCCTTACTCGTGGAGTCCAGAAATGCTTGTATCGTAGCTTGTTTATTCTTTTCGTAGGCCTATAGGAACGCTTGAGAATTGCATCAGCGGTCGATCTTATGAGGGCTATAATTTTTAGTATTTATCATCTTTCTATTATCCAACTTAACAAATTATGGTGTTTAGGATAAATGAAAAGCAAAATTAAAACAATAAACTAAAATAGACCAACACAATTAATTAACTAGAATAAAGATTAAATTAAGAAATAATCAAGGAAAATAGTGGTATATGGACTTCGACTCTTCCTAAGATTTTTCATGCAATCACAATTTTACTACCCAATTTAATCTATAGTTTATTGGACCATGAAAATTTCTATCTTGCGTTCATATCTTTCTTCAGAGTATTAATGCCTAAACCTTAGTTGATTAACTGAAATTTTTTCTAGTTAAAACCTCTAAGATTGTATTAATCAATTCATGAATTTTACTATTAGATTTTATCATAATCCAGGGGAACATATATCACCCTATCTCTAGGTTTGTATGCAACTTCTTTCAATTACGATAGATGTATTCATACAAAAGAACTTCTTAATAATAATTGCAAGAAAACATACATGAAATAATATGCCAACAATATTAATTCAAGAAAAATTGAGAACACATAATTGAATATCAATGAAACTAAACATATAATTGAATCTCAATGAAACTAAGGAATGAATTAAGTTAAAATAAAATCATTAAAAAGTCTATTACAGAGTTCATCTAATCGAAATACCAATAAGATTTTAGCTCATAATCCTAAGATAACGACTAAAAGAAAAATAGAAAACTAAACGAACCATGATGAAATTTTTTATAATCTTCATGAAATCCACTTCAGTTGATGAAAATCTAACTCAAATATGTTTCCTTGCTTGTATTTTATTAACTCTATCATTTTAGGCTATCAATATGTCTTTTCCTAAGCTTCCTTGAGCCTCCTACGAACCCCTTTTCACTTTCCCTAAGTTTCTCTTTGTTTTATCCATGTATAGCTCAATCGTAAGAATTTTGGAGTGGACATAATCACTTACACGACTAGGTATATGACCATGTCCCTTAATCCCTTAATCTTGCTTTAATCTTTGATAATGACAAAGAAACATGGTCCTAGAGAGCTACATTGGCACCCATATGACCGTGTGGACTTAAATGAACAACCATCAAAATAACTTAAATTCTTAATTTTTTTGTCCCAATTTTGCCCTAATTCTTCTCCTTTTTATCCACAAAGGCAAATAAAACCTAAAAATACAACATAAACAAAATAATAAGAAAATCTCAAATAAACAAGCAAATTGCATTAACTATGGGATTAGAAAATAGTCCAACTGTTCATTGGCTCGCTGAGAATCATTTTTCGATCACCTTCATCAACCGCCAGCAACACAATCACTCAATCAACTGCATTTAACACAACATGTCAAGCCCACCCGTCCTTGGTGGCGGGATGAGCACCAATTCTCCCCAAGAAGTCCAACCTAACAAGAAAGTTCGCCTTAGGCCCCTTGAAGAGGACCCTCCTCCGACTCAGCCTCTCACTTATAGTGCCGCGGTCTTAGGTGGAATGAGCGGCTCACTTGCACCAGTGGCTCCACCTTGGCCACCGGAGGACCCAATTCCAATTGAGGAAGACGACATTAAGATCATCTCGGACGACAAGCGTAGCAGTATCATCCTTTCCCCATCGTTTAAAGCCCGCCTAGACGATCAATGGGACCATACATTGGTAATCAAACTCATCGGCCGTCGAATTGGGTACCGTACCTTGTGTAACCGCCTACAAACACTGTGGAACCCA
>JAOSBO010000005.1:29431463-29457245 GCA_027563915.1 Erythroxylum rotundifolium
TTTTGCAAGACCCGGGATGCATGTTCTCTCTACTCTCCCCCTCGAGTTAGCGCCGTGGATCTGCCAGGATAGCGCTGGTGTGGCCCATAGGCGTGGCCTTCCTTAGTTCATTTCTTGTTTTGTCAGGTGTTCGTTTTCCTTTGTACACAAAAGTCCATTTAACATTTATCAAACTCTCTCACACTAAAACATTTGCTTGTCCTCAAGCAAATCAATTTCATTGCTTTCAACTTAATAAGAAACAACTCTAGGAAAGCATTAAACAAAAAGAATATCCATAACTATTCTCCATTATTCATTCAATTGCAAAGTTCATTTGAATGTTAAACACTGCATTATTTGCAACAATTCTAAATCAATCCAGTTCAATCCATAATTCTTCAAATTCAACTCAATTCAGACCATTCCACTTAATGCATATAGTGAACATACTAAGAAAAATGATAAACCTTTAATCGTTGTCATACCCCTTATTATGAACAAAACACTAAATTTAATCATTTTAAGAGCATTTAGAAACTTGTTTGAAAAGTCATATAGCCTTTTAACTGAGAGTAAACATCTTATCATGAATGCCCTTAATTACTCAATTAGGTCACTATCTCAAATGACTATTAGCATCACTCTTTTAGTTTGACCTTTATATTAGTATGTTCTTAAGAATCTTGGTAACATATAATAATCATGAATCTACAAAACATTTGCTAGATAGGATAAAAAAGTGACAATCATACAGAAGCAAAATATTTAATTATATTGTTATTCAACAATACATGAGGGGCATAATCTATAACGTCTCTAAAGATGATACAACTAATGAAGAAGAGAGCCCAACCAATAAAATTGATAAGGATAGTATATAACTCATTATAAAGAAATTCAAGAAGTTTATGACAAAGAAGCTCTCAAAAAATAAGAGAACTAAAAGAGGGTAAGTGTGGGCTTTAACTAAAACCTAGCATCTTTTATTATGAATGTAAGAACTAGGACCGTACGAATTCTCAATGTCCTCTTCTCAACGATGAGAGAAATGAAAAGAAGAAGAAGAAGAAGACAGATTACCAAAAAAAAAATTGAAAGCCACTTAAGATGACACTATATTAGGTAATTAATTGAAATGTATAGATTGTAAAAAGTAATATAATGATTGATAAAGTATAATTTCTACTAGGAGGTATCAATTATCAACATTTATCTACTTAACTACTTAGGTTAGCAAGTTAATTTTAAATTTTATTTAAGATAACCATCCTACTTAAGGATGGAAATTTATGCTCAGCCCAAAATGACTTGGCTTAAAGTCAATGGACCTAGCTCGAGTTGATTAAGCTCGGGCTTGGGAAGGTCACCTTAGCTCGACCCAAATATCTTGAACTGGTTCAAATCCCTCTCTTAAACTTTTTAATGTAGGGAAAATAGTGGTGTCAAAGTTCATTTATTTGAAAAAGAAAAAAATGAAGCATGTCACCATAGAAGGAGAACTGCAATTGGTATCTCCAATAATGAAGAAAGAGAAAATTCATCAAAAGTTCTCATATATGTTAAGCAAGGGCATTGGTATCAAAGTTTTAATTCTTTAAAGTTATCAGTACACCCTTTTGATGTTGGAAATAAGGAAATGGGTGATATTGAAAACTAGGATCATTATTAATCATTGATAAAATTTATGATGCATGACTTAAATGAGAAGTTGTTATACTTTATTATTTTGAAATAAGGGGATCTTACACACGAAGGATCTTATTCCATTTAGACTCTTAATGTTACCAAATATTTGTCATCATCAGAAAAAGAAGGGGTTATTTAACTAAGGGAGATTTCAACTCAAACTTATGATGATTATAAAATATATTACTATTAATAAGTTTACCTTTTGTGATAATAGTCATTTTAAGTTATTGAAGAATTAAGTTATAATGAAGAATCAATGCAATGAGCTCTAATGAGCCAAGGCACGAATCAAAAAGCAAATTGAAGAAAGTGGAGCCTCAAGGAATAAATGAAGCCAAAATATAGTAGTCAAGTCGAATATATAAGTTTCAAGTTGAATTAAGTGAAAAGAAAAGTCAAGTGAATCAAGAATCAAGATATTTCGTATGTAACCAATTAATATAATCTTCTTTGTAATCTTATCTTGGTCATTTCAATAGTTTATTAATTTACATAAAAATATCACATTTAGGGAATAAACCATATACTTTGTAAAATTCTAAAGGATATTTAATTTGGTTTTTAAAGATTTGATCTTCAAAGTACTTCTTAAAAAACATTTTAATGGTAATTGTGTCAAGTATGTCAAAAAAGAAAGCATTTTGATCTTTGAAAAACTTGTTTTCTTAGGAATTAAGTTGATTCATTTGTGGATTAGATCAAAATAAAGTTGGGTTTTAATGTTTGTAATTTTCTATAAGTGAATTAGCTAGGTTGATTGAAAAAGTGTGATGTATTTAGTTTTTAGTTAGACATCAGTCAACCTATATGCAAGTTAGGATGACAGAACCCTTTTGAAAAGGGAAAGTTTGTCTAGGGAGTTTATAACTAATTTCACCTAGGCATTGGTTAAGACATCACTTGACTAGTTTGTGAGATCTATTGATTAATATAATAGTCAAGGTAGCCAATATCATTGGAACTAGTAATGTAACAACTAGTTTTTGACTCTTAATGAATTTGTTTGTTAGAGTTTGGTTTAAAAACTCATAATGGAGTTATTGGATGATATTTTGGCGCTTGATGATCTTGTATAAGTTATTGCGCGAGTTGTGAGTGCATTCATATTTGAGTGAACATGAAATGAGCTTTCAGTTTCAGTGCATCGTTTGATCCAAGAGGGAAGTCTTGAGCTATAATTGTATAATTGTAAGATCAATTAAATTAGCTACTGAATTATAAGTCAAAGTTCTCAACCCATTAAAGAAAGTTAGTGACTTCTGACTTCTCAAATGAAACTTGGAGAGTCAGTGGTTATTAATCATTTTATAAACTAGTTGTGTTCTCTGTAAGCGTAGCTTATTTACTTGCATTTCAAAAGTCATCACTTACGAAACGCACGGTTAAACTTGCTGTTGCTTCAAATGCGGCTTCTTAAACTTAATATTAATTTTCCTAGCCAACCACTTGATCGTAAAATACCTTGAATATAAAACAAATATAATCTATTTCATTTCTGGAACGCAAATGCTTGGCAGATCAATTCCAACATTATGACCTCTCCACTAATTTTATTGTGTTCAAGTTTCTTAGACAATTTTATACATCACAAAACAACATCAAAACACATAAAAATACAAGAATGTCTTACCAACAACATTTAACGACAACGTTGAAGAAAAAAATACAGTGCTCATGGATCTTGGCGAGGACAATTTCCAGATGCCAATGCTCCATTTCCACTGCAAGGCTCCAAGGCGCATGTATAGTTCATATATATGCAACAAAAAGGTAAGAACTCACACTTCCTATCCTGATGATTGGTTAATATCCCCTAATGTCACATGACCTCAAATAGCCGCCTGTGTTCCACAATATCTGACAGTACAGTCCTCATTTTCTCTACAGAAATAGGTTTCAGTATAACCCCATCCAAGCCAACCCTCATGCAGGTTTCCTTAGTCAGTTTGTCAGTGTTTCCAGTAAGGGCTACTATGAATGGCCTTTCATGACAGTTTGCAAATTTTTCTTGTATTCTGACAGCAACTTCAAACCCATCAGGCATAAGCACATCCATAAATACCACCCTGTGGTCTTGAGAAACGACTCGCAAACACTCATCACTTGAGCTAACAGCTGTTACATTACACCTCAGATGCACAAGAAGTCCCCTGGTCACCATTCTGCTGACCCTGTAAACATCAAACAAACCTCGCGTTGAAAGACTTAATATAAGTCCCACATCGGAAATGGACAAAAGATCAGAACAGTTTATATTCAAGACAGGATTTATAACTAAATTTTTTAATGCTCTAAATTGAGGTTTAATAGTAAATGTGATTGTTTGTTGAATAAAGAATTTAATTGTAAAACTGAATTAAATTTTGCCCAACTGGCTTCCAGAAGCGAGGAATAAAAATGTCCAATGTGGAGGGAGAGTGTTAAAAGCTTAATTTAATTCCCAAATCGCATATAGATTATGCGGAGGGAGAGTCTTGAAGCTTAATTCACAAAAATCAGAAGTTCAGCTGAAGAAGAGGTAGGATAAGACGATGAATGAAGTCCAAAGAATAACGATGAAACAGTGATGAAGTGTAGATAAAAGTGTCCATTCACTATTGCTTGCCCAACTCTTCTTTCCTCCTGGTCCCTATAGGTGCAGTTGTTGCTCTCCATCCCATTGTTCTTACATGCCCCTTCAACTCCCATAAAAGCTCCTCTAGCTGTGAGAGTTCAAGGACTTTTTGCTGGTCTCTTGGTTGTCCACCATAGCCAACCTTCTTGGATATTTCTCATAAATATATCCATTCAGCTTGACAATTCTACAAAGTCGTCCATGACACCGGGCTCTGATATCAAATCGATATTTGATTGTGTAAAATCTAGTGACGGAGGACTCACATGGAAATCTTCTTTTTCTCTTACTGGAGTTCTTTCCTTTCGTAGGAACTAAGGTTGTCGATTAGAAAACTGGTCTCTGACAAGGTTTCTGTCAACTGTTCTTTTAGGAAAATTCTAATATTCATCTTAATTCCCTTTAAATTTGACCATTCTTGATCCAAGCTCCACACCTAAATAGAAATTTATAATGGTTGTCCCTTCAAGCAATTATTTGGATTAAAAAAGATTGATACTCGATTAAAAGACCTAAAAAGCTAAGAACTTCATTGAAAAATTTGTGAACATCTTTTATCAATATTCCTAGAAGGAAATAGATAGAAGAAAAAATATATAGTAAATGCATTAATTTTTTCCTAAGAAGAAAAAATATATAGTAAACGTTGTAGGCTTTCATGCATTAATTTTTTCCTAAGAACACAAACAAAGGGTGTCAAACTGCAGAAAAGTGTAAATTTTGAAAGAGGGGAATCATGTTATTCCCTAGATCCTAATTTTCAGAATAACAATCCGATTATGCTTAAACATGGTTTTTAGTCTTTAACCACATAGTATTGAAATACATGAGGCTTATGTCAATCTCTCACCTTCTTTCTCACACCAGCCTCTTTTCTATTTCTCCTTAAACAAAATGGAAACATAAATAAGATAAGTCATCCATCAAAACAACAAATTGTAGGAAGAGTAGAAAAAATATATCAAACTAGTGCCCAAGACCCACAAAATTTATAAATTCCGGTGGCTGGAATTTGAGTTTTAGGTTTGGAATTTCAGCTTAGATTGCCAGAATTTCAAGTTTGGAATAGCTAAAATTTTCGGGTTTGATATGGCAGAAATTTTAGGCTTTGATATTCCTAGAATTTTGGGATTTTAGTTGCTAGAAATCCAGGTTAAAAGTGTTGGAGCTTTGTGAGTAAACAAGTAGCGAAGGGTAAGAACTCGGAATCACTCCTAGGTTCTAATAATTACTTTTAAAAGAAAGCATCACACCTATTAATTGAAAACTTAAGTTTATTAAATAAAAACTTCAGGATCTTTTCTATTAAAGGTTTGAATACCTATAAGTTCTTAACACCCTTATTCTAATAGTCAAGGATTCCTATCCAAAACATCCAAAACAAAATTGAATCTTATTCTAATAGGAATTCAACAATCTTAAATAAATTGAAGTCTTAAACAACTAGGATAATATATTTTCAATTAGGATAACATATCTTAACTTACTGTTACTTCCTATCTGATAAAGAAATCTAGTATAAACTAAATTTCTACCCTTGTCTTTATCGTCACTTCAAATACCACAAATCATCCCACCAAATTAAAGTTAGCGGCTGGTTAATTTGTCCTATTTTATTTCTTTTATTATAATGTATCAATTCTCCCTGATTTATTTGAAGTCATCCTCGATGTAGAATGTGACTTATACTGATCACTACAATTAAGATTCTAAAATTCAAGTGCTATCAGAAATTGATCTCCCTTTTCATTTGACAAAAAACTGTTGATATCCCCCAGCTCTTGTGGCTACAATTTGTTCATCAAGAGCATCCTCTTTCTTTTTTTAAGATGAGGAATGATTAAAACTCTCACAATTGTCGTATGAGATTGTGTATTATCATGTCTATAATAAATAGTTAAATCCACAACATTAAAGATAGGACGAATTCCTATGTCACTTGGTAATTCTAAAATATAAACATTAGCACTTATCTTCTTGAGAATCTTATAGTGTTTAGCACTCCTAAGTCTAAGAACATCTTATGATTCGATGCCAATTTACCAGGCAAATTTGGGGTCGGATGCAGGTTGTTCTCAACATCGACAGATTAGTGGACTATTGGAATGAAACGATTACTTGGCAGGGGAAACTTAAGAGTGCACAATGCAGTTGATCTCAAAGCCATTAAGTTAAGCTGGGCAGCTTTGGTGTATTTCATCTAGAAGGAACATAATTGCAGAATCTTTAGACAACAAAGCCGAAGCATTGAATTGGTTTTTCAGGACATTTTCCTCCATTGCAGATTGGCCATGTTTGCAAGAGGAATAGCAGCAAATCTTTCAAGTAGTATGAAAAGAAGATGGGGATTGGAGTAATACTGGTTATGTGGTCTCACAATTATCCCTTAGTTTTCAAGTTGTAGATGATTACTAGGAACCACAACTCCATGTAATCTAGACCTTTTGGATTAGCCTTGACCATTTGTACTCTAGATTATAAATATTTAATCAATGCAACCTTTAATTTTCAAAAAAAGTTCATAAAACAATTCAAGATATCTTATTATTAAAGTTAAGTACACACATAGATATAGAAAAGTTATTAGAATCCTTATTCTAGTAAGAAAAGGTTTCCTAACTAAAATATTCAAAATAAAATTGAAGCCTATTCTTAAAGAAGTTTAATTTCTAAACAACTAGAATAACAAAACTATACCTAAGATAACATATATAACTTATGACTACTTCTTCTCCACTAAAAATCCTAAAATAAACTAAATTTTAGTCATTGTTGTATTTGTTGTCACCTTAACTCTCCACCCCACTAAATTAAAGCTTACAGTTGACTAATTCCCACTTTAATTTCTTTTATAAACTCTAAGCTCTTTTGCATCACAATGCCTGTTAAATTTGAGGAATCAAAACCAAAATATGAATATCCAATATATATAGTTGAATTTAGGGTAAAGAATATATTTTCGTATTTACTGAAATTGGATGATAATACAAGTATGTACAATGCTGCCTCTTATGTAGATTAGAGGCCTGAAATCCTAAAACTAGATTTCCTAAAAATTAGGGATACCAGATACCTCTTACTATAATTAGGAAATAAATGTCCTATATTTATTGGGAGATAAATCAATCATAATCTTTAAGATATAGCAGAATCCCTAAGATAAGGATGATAAGGATAAAGATTATCCTTAAGGGATGACATTAACCAACACTCCCCCTCAAGCTGGTGAATGGATATCTATCATTTCCAGCAAGTAGAGACAGAATAAAGAAGCGACGATCGACCTGAAGCTGAGGCTCAATCTGTTTGATCCCTATCCCCACCTGTGAGGTTCTGGAACTTCTCACTGGGAACTCCTTTTGTGAAAACATCTGCCAACTGTAGTCCTGAAGGTACAAATGTAGTAGTAACAAGTCCTCTATCCAACTTCTCCTTGATAAAGTGTCTATCAATCTCTATATGTTTGGTTCTATCATGCTGAACCGGGTTATGAGCGATACTAATAGCTGATTTGTTATCACAGAGTAGCTTAGGAGTTGTGTAATTAATTTTGAGATCATTTAGAACTATTCCAATCCACAATAGTTCACAAATCCCTTGGGCACTGCTCTGAATTCTGACTCTGCACTTGACCTAGCCACCACATTTTGTTTCTTGCTCCTCCTTGATACTCGGTTTCCACCCAAGAATAAACAATATCCAATGGTAGACCTAGACCTTCTATCAACCACTGATCCTACATAGTCAGCATCTGTATAAATCTCCATGGACATATTTCCATCTCTTCTGAATAACAAACCTCTCCCTGGAGTAGCTTTAAGGTACCTCAAGATCTGATCTACAGCGTGCCTGTGTTTCTCCCTGGGTCATCCGTGAACTGACTAACTACGCTTATAGAATAAGCTAAGTTTGGTCTAGTATGGGCTAGGTATATTAATCTGCCCACTAATCTCTAGTACCGGCCTTTGTCTATCTTCAAACTATCCGCTTCCTTTCCTAACTGATGGTTTTGCTCAATTGAGAAAAGCTGCCCAACTTCCCTGTCCTTTGAGGAGATCCAAGATATATTTCCTTCGAGAGATGAAGATTCCTTCCTTGGAATAAGCCACTTCAATCCCAAGGAAGTATTTCAATCTGCCAAGGCTCTTTATCTCAAACGGAGCTGCAAGTTTCTGCTGAAGTATGTTTCTTTCAATAGGGTCATTCCTTGAAATAATGATATCATCCACATATAATAGAAGAATGGTCAGCTTTCCATCCTCGAAGTGCCTGAAGAACAGTGTATAATCTCCTTGGCTTTGCTTGTACCCAAAGGACATCATGGCTTTTGTGAATCTTCCAAACCACGCACGAGGGGACTGTTTCAGTCTGTAAAGAGCTTTCTTCAACTTGCACACTACATTTTTTCCATTGGAAGACTTGTATCCTAGGGGAAGTTCCATATAGACTTCTTCCAGATTTCCATGCAAAAATGCATTTTTTACATCAAACTGCATTAGTGGCCAGTTTAAGTGTGCAGCCAAGGATAGTAATATTCGTACAGTATTCATCTTGGCTACTGGGGCAAAAGTCTCCTCATAATCTATGTCATAGGTTTGGGTGTACTCTTTAGCTACCAATCTTGCCTACACCTTTCCAATGAGCCATCAGAGTTGTATTTTAAGGTGTATACCCATCTGCAACCCACAGGTTTCTTGTTTTGGGGTCTTTGAACAATTTCCCACGTTCCATTCTTCTTTAGAGCTTTCATCTCCTCATTCATGGCCTTGGTCTAATTCTTGTCTCTCAATGCTTCTTGTATAGTTTCTGGGACCTTTATGGATTCTATAGCAGTCAGAAAACTCTTATGCTACAGGGACAAATGTTTAGTAGTGACAAATTGGGAGATGGGGCGTTGGGTGCATGACCGTTTGCCCTTTCTCAAGGCAACTGGCCAGCAGTCTTGGTTAGATGGAGGAGGAGTCACTGTATTACTTACCTCAGGTTCAGATGATCGAAGTTGCGGTGGAGCAGGTGCAGCCAGCTTTCTACCCTGATATGCAATCTTGGATGTGCTTGCCTTTTGGAGAGTGATGGTCCCAGTTTGTTCAATGTGTGGAGCTGAATCTAGGCAAGTGACTGGCTGTAGGTTTAGCTCGGTTTTGGGCTGTAGGTTTGGTTCAGTTTCTGGAGAGGAGATAGGCTCATTTTCTAGATAAGAGGTTGTCTCAGTTGGCATTCAAAGGATGGTCTGAGTCTCGGCCTGAGGGACTGTCATCTCAGCCTCTAAATAGGTCTGTTTCTCCCCCTAGGCTGAGATTGATTGAAGTAAGGAGTAGACTCATGGAAAGAATCATCCATATAGACAAAGGTCTTACGCGTAGGAGGATGATAGCACCTGTATCCCTTCTTGTTCGCTGCATAACCAAGAAACAGGCATTTTAAGGCTCAGTGGGCTAACTTGCTCCTATTAGTTTTGTGAACATGAACAAAGACAGTGCACCCAAAGATTCTAGGGTATAGGCTGTGAAGGATAGGACCGGGAGGGAAGAATTAAGTGAGGGATTCTAACGGGCTCTTATTGTTGAGGACTCTATAAGTTAATCAGTTGATCAAGTAAGTTGCTGTGAGAACAGCTTCCCCCCAATAAGTGTTTGGTACATTCATTTGGAATAAACGATCTCTAGCCATCTCAAGTAGATGTCAGTTTTTCCTTTCAGCCACACCATTCTGTTGAGGGGTTTCAACACAAGTAAATTCATGAATGATACCATATTCTTGGGCAAAAGAGGTTAAAGTTTGGTTGACATATTCTTTACCATTGTCAGTTCTAAGGCGTTTGACGGTTTTTCCAAATTGAGTAGAGACCATTTTGACAAATTGGATGAAGAGTTTAGGAACTTATGACTTTTATTGGTGACCCTAGTGCAATCATTGATGAATGTGACAAACCATTTAAAGCCTAAATTATTATGCACCGGAGCAGGGCCTCAAACATCAGTGAATAAGAGAGAAAGGCTCAATATTTTTATTAAAACTAGGAGAGTAGGTGACACGATGGTGTTTGGCAAATTCACAAACATCACAAGAGAATGACTCAATCGAAACATGTGTAAACAAAGACGAGTAAAGGGACCTAAGGACTCTAAATGGTGGATGACTCAGGCGTTTATGGTGGAGCCAAATCTCTAAGACTGTATTCAGCTTACTGTTTGTAAAGTGGGACCTTGGGCCAATTTGGGTTTGCATATCAGTGAGATAGTAAAGGCCATCCTTTGCTTTAACAGTTCCAATCATCTTCCACGTTGTAAGGTCTTGAAAAATGCAGTGAGATGGGAAGAAAGTTACGGTGCAATTCAAATCTGTAGTGAGTTTTTGAATTGTAAGTTGTGAGATTATTTTGGTACATGGAGGACATTTTTAAGAAGCATAGAAGGTTGAGCTTGTATATTTCCTGAGCCACTAAGCAAGGCTCTAGAGTTATCAGTCAAGGTAATATAACTATTGTAGGGAGGTTGATAAGAAGAAAATTTAGGAGAATAAGAGGACATATGATCAGTAGCACCAAAATCCAATATCCAGGTATCCCAACGAGCCATATTCAAAACACTAAGAGACTGAGAATTAAGAACCTTACCTCCCTTAGTGAGAGAGCATTAACCTGAATCTTCACCTAAAGAATCAAGGACTGTTTTGAGTCTCTCCAGGTCATCCTTGCTGAACTGGGTTGGTTCGGTCACATTATTTGTCACACTTGGTTAGGTTGGCCAAGCTTTGGTTCAGCCCCTTAAATCCTCCTTTTCGAGCAAGTACTTGTTCGTTCCCGTGGAGCTTAAAGCAGTACTCCTTGGTATGGCCAGACTTCTTGCAGTAAGAGCACCATCTAGTTCATTTTGTATTGGAGCTTGAGTTCAGTAACCCTCAATAAGCTGTTTAGGGTTCTTGTTGCGTTTCTTGCTTACTGGAAGGGCAGATCCTTCAGAGGATTCTAGAGGTTTTCTATCCAACATAACTCCTCTCTGCATTTCCTCCCCTCGAATCATGTAGAAGACCTCAGATAATGCAGGTAGAGTTTCCTTACCAAGAACTTGGACTCTTATAGAGTCAAATTCAGCATTGAGTCCAAAAAGAAATTCAAAAATTCTGTCCCTTTCAACTACACGAGCTAGAGTGGTTGCATCTTGACTGCATGCCATCTTCAGATTCTGGTATTGATCCAGCTCATTCCACGAGCCATTCAAGGTTCCATAGTAATCAGTAACGAAAAGGGAACCTTGTTTGGTGTTGAAAATACGGGCCTTGAGTTCATAGCACGTACACATGTCATCCTTCTTGGAAAAAGTCTGCCTAAGGTTGTCCCAGATCTCCCTAGCTAATGATAGAAACATACAGTTTCTTCCGATTTCCAGAGTCATAGAATTCCACAGCCAAGTCATGATGGAGTCATCATCATCCCAGAATGTCGTTCTATTTTATCCGAAGGATCCCCTTCAATGTGGCTGAACCTCCGTCGGCCTTTGAGAGTTTTACGGATCACCTGAGCCCATTGGAGGTAATTTTTTCCATTAAGATGATAAGTGGGGTGCAGTACCGGCAGATCATTAGGGTTGAGAGGGATGAGGCCAGCAATAGATTTCTGTGATGAATCAGTAGCCATAACTGGGGAGGGGCAAAGGACCGGAAGAAGAGAATAGAAAAATAGCAATGAAGGTTGGAGGGTTTTTAGCAAAGATGTAGAGGCAGTAAGGGATGAACAGCAAGTGCAGGATCCTGCAACGAAGGCAGGAAAAAAAGATATTCGAAGCAATTAAGGCTGAAGGTGCTCAGCAATCAAGGCTGAAAATAGGCAGCCGAGGCAAAGGCTCCCAGAACTGGCAACACTCTGATACCAAGTTGAATTTAGGGCAAAGAATATATTTCTGTCTTTACTGGACTTGTATGATAATACAAGTATGTACAATGTTGCCTCTTATATAGATTAGAGGCCTGAAATCCTAAAACTAGATTTCCTAAAAATTAGGGATACTGGATACCTCCAACTATAATTAGGAAATAAATATCTCCTATATTTATTGGGAGATAAATCAATCGTAATCTTTAAAATATAGCAAACTCTCTAAGATAAGGATGATAAGGATAAAGATTATCCTTAAGGGCTGGCATTAACCAACAGATATTTACACTCGCATTGCGTGTTGTTCATTAATATAAGTCCCTTCACCTGGCTTATTAGCGCCTTTTCCATGTTCAACACCAAGTATACAATGTAGGTTTGCAAAACTAGTTTTTGTTAAAGTTTTGACTTTTAGGGAATGAATTTTAAGGTTGTCTAGCCTCCCTAGAAAATGTTTGGCCCTAACTGACTTGCTCTATAACCCGGCTCGACAAATCACTTTCCCTGTCTAGTCTAAATCTTAAAAAGTCTTCATTCCCATTCATCTTCTATCAAGTCTCGCGGTAGGAGCGTAATTCCACTGGGTGATGTGCTTATCTTGTGTGACAACACTATAGAGTGAGTGGCGCTTCTAGGAGGCAGTTGTGTGACAACACTACAAAGAAAGCATCACTTTCATGTAACATGCTATGGTCTCAATGCCCTTATGAGGTATGATGATTTTAACTCGCTCTAAGCCTAGCCCATGCACAATTAGGAAGATTGGCTGCAATCTGAGCAGTACCACCCACCACGCCCTACCCTACCCCCTATAGGTGGCCATCCGTGAAAGATGATTGCTACAAGCCCTTGTCGGAAAAGAACCTGAACTAAAAGGGACTGCTTCAAAATGAACTTCCTCACTTCACTGCCCACAGAGAGAGCAATTTAGGTATAGCAATAGACCGGGTCGGGCCAAGGCTGCCATCCCTAGAAAGCATATTCCAATCTTATTGGGCAAGTTAGGGATATCAAGTAAACAAGTGAAGTGAGAGCTCCCTTTTACTAAAACATGCTTTCTTGTGGGAGTTGTTAAATGTAATTTGGTTTCCAAAGAACCTTGTGAATGGGGATCATCGATGCCCAATTGTTTGAAATACTCAAAAGTACTTCATCTTACTCTAGGTCGCTAAGTATTTCTTCTATAGGCTTTAGGGATAGCAATAGACCAGGTTGGGCCAAGGCTGCCATCCCTAGAAAGCATATTCCAATCTTATTGGGCAAGTTAGGGATATAAAGTAAGCAAGTGAAGTGAGAGCTCCCCTTTACTCAAACATGCTTTCTTGTGGGAGTAGTTAAATGTAATTTGGTTTCCAAAGAGGATCATCGATGCCCAATTGTTTGATATATTCAAAAGTACTTCATCTTACTCTAGGTCGCTAAGTATTTCTTCTATAGGCCCTTTGACTACGTGTCGCCACTGTGAACCAAAGCTATGACACCAAATTGATATAGGACAATTAGAAGATATACTAAATCATTGACTATGACCTACAAAATCTATAAATTATGATGACTGGAATTTGAGTTTTAAGTTCGAAAAATTCAGCTTAGGTTGCTGGAATTTCAAGTTCGAAATAGTTGAAATTTGAGGGTTTGATATGGCGAGAATTTTAGGTTTGATATAACTGGAGCTTTGTCTGTTCAAATTTCCACATTAATTATGATGAATTAAATGACTATTTACATTTATTATTATGAGTGAAATGGCTAGAATAAATATACTAGACATTACAAGATTTATTACCAACTAATTTTTTTAATATGGGTCAAAATTGTATAACTACATATATGAGTTTAGTATAAATGGAGCTTTTTTCAAGGCATCTTAACTATCTCAACAATGCAAACGCCAAATGAATTACTAATCCCAACAAACGTATACTAGACATTACAAGATTTATTACCAATTGAAAATTATTTATTTGGGTTGAAATTGTAAATCTCAATTAGTGGGCTTATTTTAACTCTAATCAATTTTATTCAAGGGATTCTCTTCAAACCTAGTTCTGTTTTCTATAGGTCCGACCATAACCCCCACACTTCTAGACCTAATTTGTTAAAACTTGCTACCATAACCCTACATTCATCAAAGACATTACATTCAATACTATCTCCATCTATGAATTGATCATCCTGGGATTCACTAATTTGATTATGTCAATCATGAATTATTTATGTTCTTGTATCTCAGTGAAAAGTTTTGGCATCACTAGTTCCTATGGTGATTGAACAAATGAGTGGCATCATAACTGTAAGCACTCGTCACAAACATGCTAAGACGGGTGAAGGTGGCATGCAAGGAACTCCCCTAGGAAATTGAAACGAGAACACGCAAGGGATCTAAGCACAACATTTGCCAAACGTTTGAGTTGCAAAAAGAAGCTGGATTGTATCAGTTTTTACAAGCCTCTAGCACTTCAGATCAATGTTACTCCAATAAAATTCTTATGTAGAAGGAAAATCCATGCAATTGGGTTAGGAAAGAGTAAGAAGTTAGGAACTTACCTGGTTTTGTTCAATAAAATCTCGATAAATGAATAAAAAAGTAGCTGATCCTATGTTATATCTAAACCCTCTTTATGTCCAACAACTTTTTCTTTATCCTTCTTTCTTCTTGCATGACTTTCTTATTATAATTATCTTCCTTACACCACATAGTTTTACTAGTCATTTATTAAAACAATCTATTTCTTAATCCACGATGCAATAAAACAAACATTATTCAACTTCACTTTAACAATAAACTTCAAACACAAAATATAAACTAGTACCCAACTCAAAGGCTGAATTATAAAGCATAAAATAAACTTCAAACACAAAATATAAACTAGTACCCAACTCAAAGGCTGAATTATAAAGCATAACAGGTTATCCATGATACATTGTCACACAATAACATGGGGCACTAGCACAACCTCAAAAATGCGAGTATCCATGAATGAGTTCATCATTAGGACTAAACAGTATAATGTTGCCATGAACCTATGAAGCTCTTCAATAGCTTCAAGAAACTTTACAATTCAATGTGAGCATATTACCTAAAAGTTACTGGAAAGTGAATAGATCTAAGTTCCCTGAGAATGATATAGAAAGTTTTGCATGCATTTGAGGTTAAGGACAATGAATGTTTGGTGGATGTATACCACGTATGTCTGACACAGGAAGGCAAATCACCTACCTAATAACACATTTAGATCTATTGATTCAACAAGAAATAGTTAAAAGGAAGACCTTTTATACAGAGAGGTTCATTGTTTCGAAAATTAATCATGTTAGCGCAATGTAATAAATAAGCATTAGCTCATTCGTAGGTCCCTAGTTTCCCTATTTTCTAGGTATTTCAGTTTCTAAAATCATTTCTTTCTACTAGTAATAAAAAAAATCAATACCAAGCTAGCTCCAAGATAACCTTGCTCTATCAATAGTATTTTTAAAATTGATTAAAAATGTTGCAGTCACAATCTTACTCACCCATTATCATCCATGACAAGAACTTTGACCCCTGGAAAAGTTGTTTGCCCATGACTTGGTGGCCCTTTAGGCATGAAAGAATGCTTAGATTCATTTGAGTGCTCAGGAATGCCCAGTTTTACAATAAAGATAGCAGTGCATCCTTTGCCAAGGCCTTCACTTTCTATCCATATATGTCCCTCCATGAGATTGACAAACCTAATCACAAGTATGCAAAAGCATATATCATGATTTGTAACCACATATTCATCAACTTACAGGGACATGTACAACCAGTCCGACAGAGTTTCAAGAAATCAACTTTAAGGCAAAAAACCAAGAACTTAGGAACAAGCAAACTATAATCATACAACTTAGAATGCAATGAAATCTATAAAGAAAAAATCACAAAAGCAAAATACCTCTTACAAATTGCAAGTCCAAGCCCACTGCCACCAGAATTTCTGGTCGCTAATGATTGAGTCTGTACAAACTTCGTAAACAACTTTGGAACATCTTGGGGGTTTATTCCTGAACCAGAATCTTTTACCTATACAAATTGATAAATAAGCAGTCAGCTTCAGGAACCAACAAGAATTGAACATATAATGGTTTGAACATGAAGGAACTAACCTGTACTCGCAAATAGAAATGATTATCACTTGGCATAGGAAAAAAATCAGAAGCTCGAGAATCTCTTAAAGATTCTGACTTTGCAACAAATGCAGTGATCGAGATGCTGCCCTCTTTTGAAAATTTTACAGCATTACCAACAACATTTAATATAGTTTGCATTAAACGTTTTTCATCACCAATAGCATATTCTGGCAAATCTGGAGCCAAATTCAACGTGAGAAGCAACTTCTTAACAGAAGCAATAGGCTTGATCAAATTAAGGACCTACCACAGGAAACAAACATCTGTCTCAAACTTTTAACCACCAAAATTTTGGCAGAAGTATATACTTCAATACTTATGAAGCAATTTGACTTGGCAGGTAATGTAAATCTTACCTCTTTAAAAATAGCATGAACATTGAAAGTCCCTAGGTCAAGTTTAAGGCTACCATCCTCAAGCCTTGAAAGATCTAATACATCATTTATTAGAGTAGCCAGAAGATTACTGCTCTTTAGAATTGTTTCAACCATGAGCCGCTGCTCTGGTGTTAGCACAGTTTCCTGCAGCAATGAGGAAAGTGCAATAATTGCATGCATTGGTGTTCTCATCTCATGGTTCATAACTGCTAAGAAATCATTGCGAGCACGAATTGCTGTTTCAGCTTCTCTCCTAGCACGATCAAGTGCAAAATTCTGCTCAATTAGGAGATCTCTTGCCCTCATTGACTCCTCCAAGATTGCAGCATGTGACAAAGCAACAGCCACCTGGTTAACATTTCGAATTTTCAACAGTCAGAATACCATCTTTAGACAGTGCATCATCTGTTCCATTTACATGTTCTAAAATTTGGTTACAGCGAAAGCTGCATTATTTTCAGTCTCAAGTTACTACAAGAGAAGTAAACAATAGGCACATAGATTAATAAAAAAAACGAAAAAAAAAGAATCTTCAGAAACCAATCTTTGGATGATGAGCAGTTTATCAGAGACCCATTATCAAAGAAAAGACTCCACATTTGCATTATAAATGGCACTTCAATATGCAGACTACTCAAAGATGGGGAATCAGTTAGCTTCATCTCTATCATTGCTTTGTTAATTCTCTTAGCTCATAATTAACACTTGTATGTTGTTAACTAGAGTATAGTTTGGCCCTTGTAAGCTTTTGATGCCCTTTGAGGCTTAATGAAATTATTTTCATTCTTTAGGGGGAAAAAAAAAAAAAGATCACCTTTTCATATTAAACCTTGGTCAAATGTAACTTTGGAGAGGCTACCAATCTCTGAAGAACACTTTTTCTTAGCACAAGTACCATAACTAATAAGTATATTAAATAATGGCATTTATTGTACAGTAGTCAGTAGCAGTAAGATTATGACACTGCAAAAAGTAAAATTGATTGTTAATTTCGTACAGCAAATGTTGTTAAGATAATTAGGATCTTTAATTTACCTGATCAGCTACTACTTCGACAAGCTCCAACTCATGAACATGCCACTGTCTAGCACTATCTGATGGAAGCATTAGCACCATTAGGGCATAACGTTTGGTAGAAAGTTCAGGCCAATCATTTATTTGGAAATTAGAAAGATGAAGAAGTGGAACACGAACAGCAACCACCTCTCCAGGAATATATTTTCCAGCAAGAGGTCGTAATCTAGCAACTGGACAATTGGGAGATATTTTCACAGCACGATTACTACTAAACACTTTATTAATGACCGGAAGTTGGATAGGAACAGTATATCCAACAGGATTCTGCTGGCGAAGAGTGTAGGATAGTTGAAGCTCTAAACCAGTCCGTGTTGGCATCCACAATGCACACTCTTCCAATGCTAATGTCCTACCCAGTTCAACAAGAGTAGTCCTAAGAATAGTGTGGCGATCAAGTGTGCTTCTTATTTCGTGGGTCAACATCCTAACATGGCGGCCTGTTTCTTCCTGTGTTCGAATTAGACCCATTTCTCTATCCAGCTCTGCAGCCTTATTTTTCAGAAACAGCTCTCTAGTCTTAACACTTAAAAGGTCAGGAATTATGTGTACAAGCATAAGGGCAGTTGCACAGGACACTGCAGCAGTCATGACTTTTGCAATGGTCATCACTATTGCCACCGTTCGCGAGTGCATGGTAAATGTCCATAAGTTTATAAGATGCGTTGCTCCACAAAGAACTATAAATGCACCAAACTGGACAAGCACCCATCTATAAGGAAAAACTGCAGATTTCTTGACAAAGTAGATGAGCTCTATTGGGATGGAAAAATAAGCAAGAGCAATGAAGAAATCTGAAATGTATTGGTATTTCATCAAAAGTTCATCAGCTGGCCACTGTGGCTCGATACAATTGCAGGACTCCATTTAAATGAGAATTCAACCCACTCCCACTTGGCTCTACATCTCCCACATGCCTGCAACAAAAATATCCCCCAATATTTGAAAAATAGAAATTGGAACGTAAAAAGCACCATTGATTACTTAGCGATCACAAACTCGCAAAAAAATTCAAGAAAGGGAGTTATTCCAGGAAATGCCGCCACAAACACAATAGTGGGCATAGTGGGTGGCAACTACAGCTCTTTTGCAGTCTGCCTATTAAACTATAATTTGTCATATTTTCTTCTTTTGTTTAGAAGAAATACTACCATAATTTGGGAAAATCCCTTTCCCGAAATAAACCCTAGCTACTAGATGTCCACAAAAACTCAGATGATGGAACAAAGATAAGTGAAGTACTCGACAAATAAACAAAAAATCAATTCAGCAGAAAGTAAGCAGTGATTTTAACAAAGATTGAATTATTAGGTTAAGAACTGAAAACTGATTTTAATGGAGAAATAAAAGAGTAACCTGACTGATGCTGGAGTAGAAATTGATGGCGTTATGGAATTGAAGATCTAAGCTGTTGTAGCCTTGATAACTCTGAAATTTCTGTACTTGAGGCAGAGCAAAGCATACACAAAATGAAGCACCTAGTTTAATGTCATGCTTTGGAATTCAAAAAGGGTTTGGAGGAAGGAAAATGGAGTGCTTGATAGGCTACAGAAGAGGCTGTCCCGTGGACTGAAACCGAAGGCTGTCCCGTGGACTGAAACCGAGGATCATGTACCTCGCAATTGCTGCCGTTTTTGTTCTTTTCTGATGTCGTGAGCTCTAATTGCCAAATTTTAATAATTCAATCTAGGACTCTCTCCCTTGTTGCCAAATTGGGCTTTTGCATTGCCCACAAGTACACGCAAGTGTCCTTTCCCCACTCCGTGAGCTGCCTACGTAATGATTTCCCTTTTCTTTCTTTTGGGCAAAAGGGTCTGCATCTGAGGATGTTTCTGTTCAGGGGCTCGTAGTGCGTTTTTATTCACCCAATTGAACTCCAATAATTGTCAGCTTTTTTGTGGAAGCTAGCAGCTATGAACTCCCAAATTGACAAGTCGAAGAGGCACATGTATAATATTGAAGCGTGAAGAAAAGGAGCTTCATGAACTAAATGTTAAAGAATTTAAACAAACTTTTAAAATGGAATCAATGGCATTGAATAAATTGCAAAGCATGGAATAGATGGAGCGTAGACTAAAGAGAGAGAAGCCTTAAGACATGGGGACTATTGTCTTGTTCTCACATGCTTTATGTTGGATGCTTATTAGTGGTTGTAAATGATAAGAATATGTAACGAGAAAAGGCATTTCAGAACTGATTTACTTCTTTATAAGTTAATCTCAGTTGGACGTTTTGGATTACTTCATAATTTTTGTAATCTTTATTGAGGAAGTTAAATATATATATTAATCCAAATTATGTTTTTTAAGAAGTTTGGAAGGTTTCTAATACTTGCTCACACAAGTTATGCATTTTTTATAACAAGTTATCATTTTAATTTCTAATTTATATCGTACCAATCTCTATTATGTATAAGTAGCTACTAAAAAATGACAATAATAATTTATGTCACGTCAATATCTATTTACGTAAAGGGTTGGTTATCTAAAAGAAAACAATGATTGTCATCACCCCTTAACTACTATAAACCTAGCACATCTTTGACATAAAATTGAAAGGGGAGTAACCTTCCAAAATAGATGATATGACCCTCAGTAATATGACTAATGAGATTCAATACCAAAATGAATAAAAACCAAGGATCATTCTACTAATAAAAGCTTGATTTTAAAAAAACATTATTAAAAATTCAAAAGAAGGATATGAATTACCACAATCACAGAAAAAATATAGGATGGGAGTGATAAGATTCTAAATTTGGTTGTTACTAACGAGTTAGATAATATCACAACTTATTAAAGAATATAAAACAAGAATTTTTCTAATTAAAAGGGCAAAAAATTTCTCCTCATGCTTTGATTAATCAATAATACCATCTTTACATTACACAAGACATCCTTTTCATAGGTATAAAATCCTAAAAGAGAATTAACATTATAACTAGGAAATAACTAAATAATTTTTTAAATAAAAAGTCAATCGTTTACGAGGCTAGTACTAGTCTAGTTTCCACACCAGCATTGATTATTTTTTTTTGAAAACTTTATGGGGGGCCTAACATAAATGAATCTAACACCAATCACATATACCATTTCAATCTCCAAAAGCCAGTCTAAGATATGCACTAGAAACTAACATCAAATTAGTGTGAATCATCTTTTGCTTCCTCTTCTCATAGCTTACTCCTTCAAGCGAATTTAATCTCTTAAAGTATCAAAGCTTGAATTTAGTCTCTTGAAGTATTAAAGCTTAACTCCTTACATAAAGATCAATCATTAAGTCATTGAGAGTTTCTCTAGCCTTTTTTGCTCTACTCTTGTCAATGATCCTCCAATGTTCTTTAATGGATCTTCAATAACTTTTGGCCCTTGATTTAAACTATGTCCAATCTATTAAAGCCCTTCCTAAACCCCACGTATCAATGGGATTTCTACTAGATGTTGATGTTGTTGTACAATCTATTAAAGCCCTTTTTCATGTCTCCCTTTATTAAAAGCTTAGGTAGCTTAAGTAAATGCTTGATTTTCATTATTTCTCTCTCCTTAAAAGTATTGGACCTTAAATGAACATCTTCATCCAAAATTCAAAATTCAAAATAAGATAAATCAACAACAATTAAAGTAGAATAAACATCATACTCACTTAGTCAATCAATCTTGTAGGCAATTTTATTCACTTTTTTCATAACTTCAAAAGCTCATTCTCCTTTTGGTTGCAACTTGGACTTGTACTTCCATGGAAACATCTCTTTTCTTAAGTGTACCCAAACTCAATCTTTTGGTCTAAATGTTGCTTATTTTCTTCCTTTTTATTTTTTTATGTATTACTGGGTCCTTTTTTTCAATGTTCAAATTTGCCTTCTCATGTAGCTTTTTCACCAATTTAACTTTCTTTCTTTCTATCCAAGCTATTTCTTTCACTTAAAGGAGCAAACACAAGATATAAAGGAGATAATGGATTAAATCCATAAATAATCTTAAAAGAAAAATAACTCATAGCACTATGGACAGCCCTATTATAAGCAAATTTAATCAAAGGTAAAGAATCTTCCTAGACTTTAAGATCCTTACCAATAATATCATGCCATAAAGCATCTAAAAGTTTAATTATCCACCGCAATTTAACCATTAGTTTATGGATGACAAGGTGTGGAAAACAACAATTTAGTTACTAACTTTCCCTATAAAATTTTTCAAAAGTAACTTAAGAACTTTATGCCCATATCCAAAACAATGTTCTAGGAACTTCATGTAATCTAACAATCCATTTGGAAAATAATTTAGTAATGTAGGATTCGTCATTAGTTTTATGAGTTGTGATAAAATGTGTCGTTTTAAAAAACCTATCCACCACATAAAAATGAATCCTTACCTATTTTAGACTTAGGAATCTTACAATAAAATTCATTGAAAGGCCTACTCACATTTCACTAGGTATAAGTAAAGGTGTGAATAATCCATAGGATTGCACTTTAGATTTGGTTTACCTACATGTAAAGCTTCTTTCACACACTCTCTCTATATCTCTCCTTTTGTATGGCTAAAAGAATATTTATTCAAAACTCCAAAGGTCTTTTTGACTCCAAAGTGATAAGTAACTCTCTTAAAGAACTATAAGGTATATACAACCGAATCTCTCTAAACAAGTATCCTTCAAACCTACAGAACTTTCCAAATACATAATTTTCGTAAGCTTTAAACATGTTAGCAAATTTTGGATCATCAATATATAAATCTATAACATGCTTAAACATTTAAAAAAAATAATATGCAAAATACTAAAAAAAAAGTATATCTCTTAGATAACAAATTAGCGACTACATTTCCCTTTCCTTGCTTATATTTCATGACATAAGGAATAGTTTCAAGGAATTCCATCCACTTAACAAATCTCTTACTCAATGTACTTTAGCTTTGAATATATTTCAATGATTCATAATTCATATGTATCATGAAATCCTTCAATCATTAGTAGTATTACCAATTCTCAAATGCTCTCACCAATGCATATATATTCTTATTGTAAGTTGAGTAGTTCAAGGCTACCCCACTAAGATTCTCACTAAAACTGCTATTTGTTTCTTATCTTGTATCAGAATCACCCCAATTTCTACACCCAAAGTATCACACTCAATTTTGAAGGTGTTAGCAAAATTAGGTCAAGCTAATAAATTAGAGCCCAACTTAAATTATCTTTAATTAAGTTAAAATTTGTCTCTTGATCATTAACTTACTTAAATCATACATTGTTTATCATTATCTTGGTTAAAGGCATATCAATTGTTCTAAAGTTATTAACTAAAACACTATAAAAAATAGCTAAATCATGAAAACTCCTGACATCACTTATGGGTTTTTATATTGGTCACTCTTTAATAGCTCTCACTTTCTTATCATCTAATTATATTCCCTTTTACACTTACCATATAACCAAGAAATTAAGACTTCTTGAAATTTGTACATAGTCTCTTTTGTTTAGGCATATGCAAAACCTTTCGTAAATAATTAGTATGTTCATCTAAGGTCTTACTATAGATAAGAATATCATCAAAAAAACATTAAAAGAATTGACAAAAAGCTCCTACAAAATATAGTTTTCTAGTCTCTTGAAAGTACTAGATGCATTAGTTAAATTAAAAGGCATTATTAACCACTAATGCTTATTAACATTAATTCTAAAGGTAGTTTTCCATTCATTAACTTTTGTAATCTTAATTTGATAGTAAATAGATTTTAGATCGATTTTAAAGAACAAGTATATACGCTATACAAATTATAAAGCATATCATCTAATCCAGGGATAGGATGTTCATATTTTATAGTGATTTTATTGATGACGTGATAGTCTGCAGACATTTTCTAAGATCCATGATTTTTTGTTATTAACAAAATAAGCACGAAACAAGGCTTAAGTTTTTCTCACATGATCCTTCTTTAAAAGTTCTTCCATCATTTATGACTCTCCTAATATATTGTCAAAAAGGCCTTAAAAGAATGTAACCAGCTTGCATAGATGCCACATCACATTGAACCTCATCCTTGTACCTCCCACTTGAGAAGGAAACTAGTACTTTTATTAGCTTAACTTTCTTCTCTCATCCAACCACGTAAATTATACATTTTAGGGTGTTTTACAATTAGCATCCCTAACTTCTCCACTATTACAGTTAGCATCCCCAACTTCTCCACTAACTCCATATTAGCTATTTTACATAACTCCCTGTATATATTACCATATTACAAACCTAATCTTGGAGCACCTTGTATGGAAGAAAATATCTCTCAATTTATTTACGTCATCGTCTACCACATGTGTAAGTAGTATCCTTCCCTATTTTGGACTTTTAACACTTTCATTATCATTGACAACCATTAAACTAAGCATATCTCCATTCATCTCCTCTTCACTTAGAGACACATACTCTCTATCCTCCCTCAACATCATCAACTTCTTATTAGCATATTATGAAGCTATATGTCCTCTCCTTAATAACTTAAAAAATATATTAGTTTCTAGTTGTTGAAGTGGAACTGGTTTCAACTTTATCTCCATTTGGTGCTTAAACTTGTTGTTTGATCACTTTATATTTAAGCTTTAGAGATCATTTTTACTCTATAATTTGCTCCATGATAAAAAACCTGCAATAGAAATGCTAAAACTAGTAGTGAGCCTCTTTCTTAGTTATCTTTCTAACTTCATAACCATGTAAACTACATCCTTTAATTTTAAATAATGGTGTAGCTCTATAGAATTGGAAATTTCTAGATTTAGTCTATAAATAAATTGAGCCATTATTGGATATATACATTCGTTAATATATGCCCTAACTAAAGAAACCTTTATATCCTTGTAGTACTCCTCCACACACTTGAAACTTTGAGTAAAGTTTTGTAACCTTTGATAGAGATCTCTCTAGTAGGAACTTGGTACTAAATGTTTCCTCATTACCATTTACATCTCCTCCTAAGTTCTAATAGTTGGCTCTTATATATGCTTAAGGCACTTTAAGAGTTAAATAATCTAGTTTACTTAGGTGAATTGGTACTTACTTAATAGTCTAAAAATGATTCAATCTAACCTTAATTGGCATTGCTTGTACAAATCCTATATATTATGATCAATTTGTCCCTCTTATATTGCCACCCTTAGTGCTAATAGTTGCAACTTGTACAACCTAATAAGACTTGATCAATTAAAAAGAAATGAGACTTATATTATCATATATAGGTTTAGCCTGTAATTAACAATATTGGATTATAACTTTTAGAACACTACCTAAAATGTAAATGTTTTAGTTCTATATCTAAAGGCTAGCCTAAAGTATAAAATTATCATCATACTCCTACAACTTGAGAAGGAAAGCATAGATGTCTTGGTACTTGGCACTGAATCTTCCACTAAGTGGAAACAACTAGAAACCAACATGTCAAAGTCATCCTATAAGTAATGCATGATGACTAGAGAAAATCTCTAACATAAAAAACCTATCCAACTTTGTTGAGATTGAGGATTTGTTAATTTCACCAACCACGACATAATCACCGAACTCTACCAATGCCAGTTTAAACTTTTTTTCATCCAAAAAATTATGACAATGAAAAACTAACTCCACATTTTTTTAAACTCTAAATAGGCATCTGGGTATATCTTTCCTATAAAAGGTGGTATCTTTATCTTAATACTACCTATATTGTTATCCATCTTTTCCTTATTCCTATTATCATAGTCTAAACTGAATCTTCTCCCTCCTTGTGTTCTCATTCTACCTCTTCTTTCGCCTCTTTCTCCTTTATCTCTCGTTAGATTTAATTCCCCTAAGTTGTCAAAAATAATTTCAACCTCATTATAATTCTCAAAGTCATTCATTATATTAAGTAAAGGTTACTTATGTTATAAACTAGCTATTGAAGTGAATCACCCGTTAATAAGAACTTGTATATGATAAACTGAATGGTGTATCCTTTTCGTGAATACGAATTATAAGAACTTCTTGAACTTGTTAAAAGAGTATTGCAAAGTTTATA
>JAOSBO010000005.1:29457345-29474826 GCA_027563915.1 Erythroxylum rotundifolium
CAATAAAAACATGTGATTCTGCCATGGATCTTTATCCTCACTTTGTAAAGGTGGTTCTAGGAAACCGAGCTCTGATATCAATTGAAGTGAATCACACGTTAATAAGAACTTGTATATGATAAACTAGATACACAAGAGGGGGGGTTCAATAGTGTATCTTTTTCGTGAATACGAATTATAAGAACTTCTTGAACTTGTTAAAAGAGTATTGCAAAGTTTATACAAAAATCGTTATAAAATCAAATCGCAAATTACTTCTATATAAAACTATATTTAACAACAGAAATAAACTGAAGTAAAAGGTTAGAGTATAGACGTTGCGATTTTATACTGGTTCACCCCAAACCGTGGGCTACGTCCCGTCCTCAGAGTTCGTCTGAGTGTTTCACTATACTTCAAACAACTACAAGTATTCTTTCTTTTCTCTCAGAGCCTCTTCAGGTTTCTTTCACAAAGTATTCTTTCTACTACAGCTCTTCAGGCTCTCAGACTTTTATCTCTCTTACTAGAAAGGTAGTGTGAGCTTTTGTTACAGTAAGATAGTTCTCTCAGTATCGTACTACAAAAATCTCTTTTGTAAGTAAGCACTCAAAGATCACTGATATCGTATATTCCTTCGTTAGCATTAGCATTAGCCCGAAAGCTTCAATTGATACTTGTATTTATAGTCTCATTCTCTAACTGCTTCTTGATCTTTGATAACCGCTTCTTGAATCTTGACAATTGTTTCTCGATTCTTGAAAACCGCTATTTAGTTGAGTTCTGTAACTAACTTCAACTAAGTAATCGTCCGGTGTATTGACGTAACTTCTTCTGAGTATCATCAGTTTCTTACAATTTTTCTGTGCTTTGCGCTTCTTCTGTCTTTTGTGCTTCTTTTGTGGTTTGCGCTTCTTCTGTGTTTTACGCTTCTTTTGTGGTTTGCGCTTTGTCTGTCTTTTGTACTTCTTCTGTCTTTTGTACTTCTTCTGTATTTTGTGCTTCTTCTGTCTTTTGCACATCTTCTGTGTTTTACGCTTCATCTGTGTTTTACACTTCTTCTGTGGTTTGCGCTTCTTCTGTGTTTTGTATTTCTTCTGTGTTTTGCTTCATCTGTCTTTTGCGCTTCTTCTGCACACTTAACACACTTGTCAAAATGTTCATTTGTTTCTAACATTATTATTATTAGTTTATCATCAAAATTAAAACATCGTAAAGTCATCCTGACTTAACAGCTATGTCAACTCATGTTTCATCAAATTATCCCCTACTTCAAATTGTCTAATGAGATGCTTATATAGACCATGTATCTGTTTATGGTAAACCCTTGGTCTATCATCACTCTATCATCCTTACTTCCTTCCTTGTCTTTAGAAGAGTATTTGTTTCAGTTTTGAGATATATTAAACTTGAAAGAAAATGTTAGTAATAAAATAAAAAAAACACTCCATCACGTGTTTTCTTAAAATTCACTCTACTTTACCATCTAAACTCTTAACTAAAGGCTATGCACAAACTAATTAATCTATCGACAAGGTTTTAATCTTCTGATTCTTCTTCAAATAACCCCCAAAGAAGCAAATTAGGTAGAAACAAAATAAAGAAAACACAACTTAAGGTCAAATAAATACGAAAAATTAATAATTAATAATTAAACTCTATAGACCCCAATTGACTGAATAGAGTAGAAGAAGAAAAATTGACCAAATAGAATTAAAAACAACAAGAAAAATTAAGAACAAAATAAAACAAAATGTATACAATGTATTGAGTAATTTGTTCTTCTTAGAGAAGAAATAAAAATTTTACTTGTAAGGGATCAAGCAATCTACTATAAGGGAATTTAAGGAGATTGTTTTAGATAAAACCCAATTGAATATGAATTTGTTTCCCTTTTTCCTCTTTTTCTATTAACTTGAAAATCAAAAAACACAGAGAACAAAAATTAAAAATAATATGTTAAATAATCTTGTTTAAGTAAGTGCTTGAGATTGATAAAGATCAAAGTCAAGAAAACCAAACAAAATTGAAAGTATAGTAAGAAGACACAAGAATATTGAAAACACAAATAAAGAGTCAAGAACATACTTGAATATAGAAGAAATCTTTGATACGAAATTTTGATATAGAGCTCACTTCTATATGTAAGGAGATTTAACACCAAATTGAACAAGGTCTAATGATAGTTTTACCAAGATAAGTTCGATTTAAGAAATTAACTTTAAAGTATAGAAGAATGATAGGAATCATAGACTCATAAAAAATATAAGATAGGAGTGATAAGATTTTGAGATTGATCATCATTAGTAAGCTAAATAAGATCACAAGTTATTCAACAACTTGATAAGAGTTTTTATAATTAAAAAGAGAGAAAAATATCTCTTGGTGTTTTGATCAATCAATAATACTAACTTTCCTTTACCCTTTTAAGATACCATTCTGAATAAAAACCCTAAAACTAGGCCTGATAAGGAAATTAACATTCTTACCATATTCTAATTAGGAAACTACTAAATAACTTTTGAAACAAAAAGTTAATCTTTCACTAGTCAATGTTAGTCTAGTTTCCACATCGTCATCAATTCATTTTTGGAACTTAAAAAGTGTTTGACATAAAATGTTAGATTAATTATGTTTCTCTAATCTCTAAAAGTCATTGTAAGACTAGTACCAAACTTCCTTTTATCATAGCTTGCTCCTTTACATGAATTAATATTTTGATCTTGAATTTATTCCCTTGAATTAGCAAAGCTTCACGTAATGAACCGCTATTAAGTCGACAATAGCTTCTTTGACCTTCTTTTCTCTACTCCTTATTAATTATCCTCCAATGGGTCTCCAAAAAACTTTAATTCTTTGTTTTGAACTATTTACAAAATATCCAAGCTCCTCTTTATGTATCCCTTGCTCAGAAACTAGTATAGCTTGAGTTAATGCTTAATTCCCATCGATATATAAATGCCTAAAATAGATAAAAAGATAACATGTCAACCTTCTTCAATTGTCATCAATTGGCATGCTTGATTACCAAAATTTTCCCTTTCATAAAATATCACTCATAACCTAAGGCAAATATACCTATCATTTAACTTGTAAGTAATATAGTAATGAATAAGGCACGGATCCTACCAGCAAAACTTAATGGTTTTGTCTACACTTCTACTAATTAGTAAAAGAATTAAAATAGATCGACTGATTGATGGAGTTGAATATCAAAACAAAATAAAAATAAACAAAGAAGTAAACCAAAAAGAAAAAATCAAAGTAATTAACTGAAAAATTTAGATATGAATAATTCCTAGATGTCATTTTTATGGTCATGATTCAATAAAGTTAGAAGGCATTTAATATCTAAAATGACAGAAATCCCTAGAGTATAAAATTACTCTCACTCTCTCGAGTTACAACCATATATTGTCAAGTTGATTAAATGGTATCTCTATTCAATTAAAACTCAAAGAATGCATTATGTTTTATGTCATTTTATAAAAGGTTTGAACCTAAAGCTAGATGATTGATACAAATCTATTAAGTTGAGATTCACTCAGATGTTGATTATCTTGAATCATCCACACTTGAATTATTACCATATCTAATTTCTAGTATAATTAAACTCACATTAAGAATATTAAAAAAGTTTCACATAAATAAATCCATATTCATAAACAATATTGAATCAATTTGTAAAAAAACTAATAATTAGGGTTTTGAATTATTAATCGTATATCATGTTTTCACCAACAAAGATAAGTGATTAAAAAAAAAAGACATCAAGGTAGAAAGAATTATAGATGAAATCTTCGTATTTCTATTAGTTTTGATTAGTTTGTATGGTCTTTAATTAACTTATCAATTGAAAATAACTTCAAATTTGATCTCTTAAATGTTTTAGTACCTGTTAAAGGTTAACCAAGGTTTAGAATGAAAAAGGATGATAACAGATGATTTGATTAGGGTTTACAACCACTTAAACATGTTTTTTTCCTTATCAAACATTGTCTTTGTCTAAGACATTTTTGTCTTAGACTGTGGATTTCTTTGTGAATTTTAAAAAAGGTCATGGGTTTTAACATGCTTCTGCCTTAGGTCAAGGATTTTTCTTTAACTTTTTTATAAACAAACATGGTCTCAGACACGAATGTGTTTCGAGGCCATATTGCCCTTTAAATATTATCCCAATCACACAATTTCCCTTTTGCACATATTTTAAACTGTCTTAACTTTCATACAATCCAAGAGGAACACAATTGCTTGTTAGGACAATTTCAACCATGAGTCTTTATATTTTTGCTTATAATTCTCTCTAATTCTTTATAGATCTTAACCTAAGGCAACATCTTCTCATTTAGCTAAAAATATAACATAAATTGAGTAAACGATGGTAATTTAAAGATAAAGATAAAGCAAACTACTAGTAATATATGCACACACACACACACACACGCATATATATATGTTTTGTTATACAATAATTCAACATATTCAACTTGTTAAATGACTCAATCATTTTTGGAGTCTTTTTGCATAAGTGTCATTAACTCTCCTTCCCAATTTATAACTACTTACACATGTAGTAATTGTGCTCATAATTGACATCTGAGCAGTCTTAGTATTTCTAGCAATTTATTTTCTATCATCTAGTTAGTATTGCTTTAGCCCTTTTATTCTTAACAATTAATACAAAATTACTATTTTATATATTCTTTCTAATTTGAGTTGATCCACTACTACCTTTCACAAATACCTTGTATTACCATTTTGTATCTTAAGAAAATAATGTTATTGAATTATTAGATATTAAATGATATAAATTGATTATGTAGGATATTTCTTGGTTATATATACTTTTTCTTTTTTTCATATTGAATGCCATAACTACTTTTTACCCTTCTTTTATAGTGCTGATTAATTTTGGTGGTGACACTACAAAAGGCTGAGGGATTAAACTGCGTAAACTAATTTAGGGTTTTTTTAAACATGACATGCTTTAATTGTGTGATTAAAAAATGTCAATTCATTAATCTTCATTAGTTGTGTTAATTTTGACTAACATGTATTAATAGTTAATGTTTCTGGAACATATGACAATTCACATCAACAAAGTTAACAGAGACACTAACATCGAGTTAGAATTGAAAAAATTGAAAGTTTGAACTTTTTAAAGTTCAGGCTATAATTACAAAATTAATTAAAGTTTGAGATCTTCTTTGTAATTAACCCTAGAAATAAAAAGAAAAATGTTGGTGTATACTTTGCACACATAACTACTTTTTTTCTAGCATGTGCAAGACACGTTAGAAGCATCATGCGTCTTTTCCCTATGGGGTATATGTTTGTTTGCCTAGGTAGAGGGTTTTTGGTTTTTACCACTACCTCCTTGTTATTCTCCTTTTATTGCCACATTATCACTGCTAGTTGATGCATAATCACTAGTGCTATTTTCCAATGCCATTAATGATGGTGTTGAGATGAGGCTTCTCAGCCTCTCCCACTGCTGATTCACACAAGAACCATAATAGTCAAAAATGAGAATCACATTGAATATAGTTTTTCAGAAATTCAATTTAGGGGGCCAAGGAATTTAAGTTTTTCGAAGAAAAACTGAAACTAATTTGAAACAAATGCGTACAAATCAAATCTCTAGGAATTCCAAAATTACATTTAATACAAAAAGAAAGAAAATCAAAGACATGCTTTCATCTGTTCTCAAGAATGTTAAAACTATGGGGACATGCGTTATGTCATTAGTAATAATAAAGCAAGTGGAAATTAAAGTTCTAGAAGTAGAAAAAACAAGAACTTAAACAAGTTTTTCAAAAGCTTCACATCAAGGAGAAAGGTGTGTATTAAGTTTCATAATCAAGAACAAAGCATGCATCAAGCTTTTAAGAAACAATAATAGGCTATATTAGACATTTCTTAAAATAAGGAAGGCATACAACACAATTCCAATCTATACAACTTTTACATCAACAAATCTTGAGCCTTAAGTTTATCAAATCAATACAACTATATAACTTTAATTAAGTTAAATAACTAAAAGAGGGATGATAACACTGTTCAAAAACCAATTATGATCAAATCACATAAACAATGGAAAATTAATTTATATATATATATATATATATTTTTGATCATATCTCGCTAATTTATCAACTTGAAAATTATGAATCATAAATAAAAGATGGAGCCATACCTAATTTGGATTCTTCCAAAAATTTCTTCTCGAGTTGTCAACCACAAGTTACTTAGGTGTCTAATATTATACAAAAAGTAGAGAAAAAGAACTCAAACTATTTTAGAGGAAATGGCAAGAGTGTTAGTTCCCATGCCTATTTCATATTAACATATAAAAAAAGGTACTAGAGTTTCTTTATTATTAAAGTTAAATTTTCTAATTATAATCAAAGTTTATCTCTAATTATAATTATATTTTAATTTTAATAAAAGTAAATATTTTATATTTGATTCCTAAAATTTCTCAAATGTCATAAGCCCAACTTAATTTAAATTAAAATTTCTCTTTCAAATTAAACTAATCTTTATAGATGACCTACTAAGTTCCTAATATATTGACAATAATTATACATTATAATTTTAATTCATAATTAGAATTAAATAAATTAAAAGTTCTTTTAATTTATTTTTAGTTATCTAATTAGATAATTTATAATCAAAGATCATGCTTAACATCTAGCAATATTTTATGACCACCAAATATAAAGAATGTATAAGTGGATTAACTTAACCTATCCATGTTTTAATTAGACATTGAGTATGAAATTAGTGTCTAGTCTTTTAAATTTAATCATACTACTTTTTTGCTAATAATTGATATTTGATAATTCCTTTTAAATTTTTAATTTCCTCTGGCCAAAGATTTTCCTTAAATTAACACTAATAAAAATTAATAGAATATTCTCCTTAATTACTTTAGAGTGACTAATCTTTTATTCACTTACTCAATTTTCTCTATGTAGTTTATAATATATCTAATTACTACTGACTAAGTTACCCTAAATAAAAAAGGTCACAAGCGGCATCAAAGCATAGTAGTTCTCATATGAAATAATTTGATAATCTCAAGTCCAAGGACCAATTATACAACCACTATAATGAGAAAATCTATAGTATATAAGTAATATTATATTTAAGATCCTAGTAATCATATTAGTTCAATGAACTTATTCTATAATAAGCACCTATACATTTGTTTAAGTATCTTTATATTTTAATTTATGAGATCAACTATTTTTGTCGTTAGAAAAAACACAACATGTTCTAGTTTTAATGTACCATTAATATTCTATCTTGATGAAACTATAACAAGGAATATTTTAGGAATAATATATAGATACAAATTGAATATCATAATGTTAACTACACATTAATTGTTCCAATGATTTTACCTTTAATATTAAAACATAAAATATAATTAACAAAATACATAAGATAAATATTATCAATAATTAGTTATACTTGAAATAAATAAAGAGCATTGCTGTTGTATTTCTCATTCACACACACATAAAAAAAATAATGATGTACAAGATTGGTTTATATATTACATAGAAGAATGCTAATAATGGAAACTAACGCCTAATTTTATAGCTAAAAATCAGGACCATAATTGGCTCCAATTTTAGAAGTAGAATATTTCCTACTTGTCAAGAATATCTCAACACTTCCCCTCAAGTTGGTGCATAGATATCATATATGCCAAAATTGTCAATCCATCTTAAGAAATCATGACTTGACATTACTTTAGTTAGAATGTTTGCTACTTGATCTTCATATCATATTTAAGGCAATTCTAGAATCTTACTATCTAACTTTTCCTTGTTAAAGAACCTGTCAACTTCAAAATGTTTAGTTCTATGATGCTAAACTGGATTGTGAGCTATATCACGAGCAGCTTTACTGTCACAATACAACTGAATTGGGCATTGTTATGGATAACCTAAGTCTTATAGTAACAATTGTAACCATAGAGCTTCACATAATCCAAATGCAATTCCTCTATACTCAAATTCGGCACTTAAGTGAGAGACCACATTTTGTTTCTTGCTTCTTCAGGTAATAAGATTACCTTCTACAAAATTAAAATAGCCAGATGTAGATCTCTGATCAACCAATGCTCTAGCCCAGTTGGCATCAGTATATACAGTAATGTCTTCAACACTTTCATTTTTCTTAAACAAAATACCTTTTCCAAGTGTAAAATTTAAATACTTCAGTATTCTCATAATTGCTTACATATGTTTCTCTTCAGGATTGTGCATGAATTGGCTAACAATACTTAAGGCATATGCTAGATTGGGTCTTGTTTGTGCTAAGGACATTATTCTTCCAACAAGCCTATGATATCTTCCTTTATCAACAGGGATCTAACCTTCTTCTATGCAAAGCTTTAATCCTTCCTCAATTGGTGTATCAATTAGTTGACAACCTGATATTCTTGTCTCCTTTAAGAATCTAGGATGTATTTTCTTTGAGAAAAGAAAATTCCCTCTTTTGATCTAGACACTTCTATTCCAAGGAAGTGTTTCCCAAATCCTTCATCTCAAATTCTTTTGATAGATATTTTCTTAAGGCTTTTACTTCATCGGGATCATTTCCTGTTATAACCATGTCATCTATATAGACAATAAAAGTTGTAACCTTGTCCTTTACTCTTTTTAGGAACAAGATATGATCAGAATTGCCCGGGTAGTATCCAAAAGCAATCATTGACTTCGTGAATTTCCCAAACCATGCTCTTGGAAATTGCTCTAACCCATATAACACCTTTTTTAGCTTGCACACTTTTCCAGTCACACTTTTAGATGTCATACACCTTGGTGGAAACTCTATATAAATATCTTTAGACAATTCTCCATGTAAGAAGGCATTTTTAATATCAAACTGGTGCAGTGACCAATCTAAGTTAGCTGCTAATGATAACAATACTAGTATCGTATTGATTTTTGTCATAGGAACAAATGTTTTTGTCTAATCTACTCCATAGGTTTGTGTGTATCCCTTGGCTCCAATCTTACCTTAAACGCTTAGTTGTTCCATCGGCTCGATATTTGACATTAAACACCCAACAACATCCCATTGGTGTCTTTCTTGGTGGACAGTCAACAAGTACCCAATTCCATTCCTTCATAATGACTCCATTTTTTCATTCATTGCAGCTTTCCACTTTGGCTTAGCTTAGGCTTCCTGTTCATTACTAGGAATAACTACAAAAGATAATTAATTTATGAATGACTTATTTGATTTTGATGAATTGTGGTCTGAAACATAGTTGTTTATAGGATATACTTTGCTTGAGAGATCAAGTTCATAAGTAGCCTTAGGAATACCTCTAGTAGTGCGCTTAGGCAACTGTTTTCGAAAAGGTTCAACTTGCAAGTTAGGAGCATCTTGAACAGACGATTCGTGTGGTGCATTCGGGATTTCAGATTGTTTAATCACTTCTCCACTTATGTCTTTAGGTGTAATCAATTCTTTATTCTCATCAGGTTCTGGATTTACACATGGATAATCAATTTTAGATATATCAACAGGTTCAAACTAATCATTACTTCCGCCATGTTCAAGGCCAATTTTATGTGACTCCCTCTAAACTTTTTGAACCTCATAATCCAGTGTCATGATGTCTTCTTGACATCTCTCCCCCTAAAGTTCAGGTTGAGAAAAACACATTGTCTCTTCATGAAGTAATACATCTATTGTAAAAGACATTTGTTTGGTTGGAGGATGAAAGCATTGGTACCCTTTTTGATTTACAACATATCCAAGAAGCATGCAACTCAAAGCTCGTGGAGCTAATTTATGGCACTATTGTTTGTGAAGGTCTAAAAAGACTACACATCCAAATACTCTAGGAGGATGATTTGATACTGATGGACAGGTCACAGTCTTTCACAAAGTATGTAATGGCGTTTGAAACTCAAGCACTCTTGAAGGAGTTTTATGAATTAAGTAAACTGCAACACATAAAGCCTCACCCTAGTAAGAAAATGGCATGTGAGCTTAGATCAATCAAGCACGAACCACTTCAAGTAGATGTCGATTTTTTATCTCTACTTTACCATTCTACTGAGGTGTATCAACACATGTGGTATGATGAATGATGCCCTGTATGTCTAGATAATTCTTCATAACTAAGCTCTTATACTCTCCTCGATTGTCTCTATGAAGGACTTAGACTTGTGCATTAAATTTAGTCTTGATTGTTCTTCAAAATTTTTGAAACAAAATGTTCAACTCATTCTTAAATTTCGTTAATCATAGTCATGTCATTCTAGTACAATCATCAATGAATGTAATAAACCAACAGGATCCTCCCAAGGTATGAATTTTAGATGGCCTTAAACGTCTGAATGAACTAATTTCTTTAAGTATCCAAAAGAGGCATGTTCCAATCTTTGATGCTGTAACCAATTTTTTCTTGACTGTTTGCCATATTACAACCCTTTAATGCAAAAGCTTGACTTCCAGGTAGTATAAATTTCCTTCCTTAGTACCACAACTAATCATTTGTTTTAATTGGATGTCCTTGAAGATACAAAATTTAGGCCAAAAAATTCAATATAAGATAAATCCTCTGTAATTTAAGATACAAATAAGAGGTTATATCCTAAGGAAGGAACAACAAGGTCAGATTCTAAGTTTAATGTTTTAGTAAATCTCAAGGAACCTTCACCATCAATAGAAAAATTTTCACCATTAGTAGTTGAAACAAAATTTTCTAAGGAGGGTTTGATTTTAGCAATCTTTTTAGAATCAAAAGTCATGTGATTGCTTGCATCGAAATCAATTATCCATGTGTTATTACTAATAGGCGCATAAGCATAAAGAGACTTACCATTATTACCTGTAGTAGCTATTCTCGTTGAATGCATTTCACCAATTTCACCTTTAGTTCTTATTTTGGCAACTGTAGCAGAAGGTTATGTTGTCTTCATATTTTTCTTTCGAGCTTTGTTATGATCCTACTGGTTTGGATACCCTACCAATTTATAGCAGTGGTCTTTTCTGTGTCCAAATTCATTACAATGAGTACATTTATAAGAAGGTTTTCAGTACTTAGCAATATATGCGTAATTGTTGATACATTTAATCCATTACATAGAGTGATTAATGCTTTAAAATGTACTCACTTTAATTCATATTTGTTCTTGGGTACAATTTGAAAGCCTAATAGCTAAAATGAGCTAAAGGCATAGTCGTTGAGCCATCTTCTTGAGATTCATACTCTTTTATCTTCATAGAGCAAGAAGGAGAAAAATTAGAGCAAGAGAAGACAAGAAAATGCCATAGAAGATGAAATTATACGATGAAAATATTAAGATGAGGAATGATAAAAGTAGCTCACAGCCAAGCATAATTTGTCATGGTTGTGAGACATCTTTCATGACATCTCTCACCCATGACACATGTTGCATGGGTGTGATACTCATCTCATGCCTATACAACAATGCCCATGGCCATGAGAAGCCAGTCACACCAGTGACTTCTATACCATCTATTCCCAAAAAACCTAGTGTTTTATTATAAAAGGAATATATTGTGATGGTAGAAAAGGGAACGTGGAGAAAATAGATTTTTGTTCATTCTCCTTCGGTTTTCAACAAGACATAGGTTATTTTATGGTTGATTCTTAAAGACCTATAGAGAAGATGGAAGGATAATTTCTCGACACTAGTTCGAAGGTGACATCGACGCCTAATTCACGGTTAAGCTTATCTCATCTTTGTTATATGTTGAATCCCTCTTTAAGGATTGTTATTGTTGTTCTATGATGAATGATTTGGGTATTGTAAAGATGATCTTAATGCATTCATTGGATTGTTTTAATACAAACCCATTGCTAGAATCTTAAATATAATCCATAATTGTTGTGTTTGAGATTTGTTAGTAGCCACTAATGACCTTGAATCGTTAGGAACTACGTAACTTAGATAAGATAGTCCGAGTTTGTGAGGTTACTACCTACATTGATCCGTTTTCCATTACATAATGCCACTGCCTAATTAAATCTAAAGAGTGTATTCTATGTTATTCAATAGTTAGGTTTAATTAACGAGTATCTCTTAATTAAACACGATTTAATTATAACAATGAGATGTGTTTATTCGCATGTAGGTCGAGCTTGATCCGAGAACTAGATTTTTCACATATTTGACACTTTTATCATTTTCGATAGTTTTCGATAAATTACTTGCGTTAGTTTAATTCTATTTTGTTTTCTTGATTGCATCAACCCAAAATTCTCCTTTTATTTCCATTACATCAATTATTTTCATTATGAGAATTAATCGAATATTCCCTGTAAATACGATCCTGACTAACCACAGCTACAAATTTTTAGTGTGCAGAGTTAGGCAAATTTTGCAGTGCACTTGGCATGTGTTGTCACTTCGATTAATTCTTGACCTATGCCTTGCAATCATTGCTACAGTTTCTGAATTTTCAGATTCTCCTCTGAATGTAATTCTATGATTAACTTCACGCCGAATTAAAGCATAACATTCTTCGATATTTGGAATTGACTCCTTTTGCAAAATATCTCCACGAACTTCTTCAAACCATCATCAAGTCCAGCAAGGAATATATGCACTCTCAATCTTTCAATGGATTGCCTGTACTTCAACATCCTCAGTATCCTTCATAACAACTTTGTCTTGATGATTTGGTCCTTGAAAAATCTCAACAAGTTCACCATAATATTTTGAAAGGGGTCTTCTATTATGCTTAACTCCAAAGGCTTGCTAGTTTAAAGAAAAAGTTTACAGTTGATCAGTTCTATCATAGAAAGCTTTTGCCAATGCTATCCATATTGAATAAGTAGTAGGCAACCAAACGTAGCGTTTCATGATTTTAGGTGTCATCGATATCAGCAACCATCTCCTAACTTTTTGGTTTTCAGCATGCCACTTTTCATATCCCTCTTCAAATTCTTTAAGTGGTGTGGTTTTCCATGAATATAAGAGAGTTTTTTTCCTCTTTTACCAATGTGCATCTCCGTCAACTGCGACCAAACATCATAGTTCTATTCAGTAAGAATACTGCATTAAATACTCCTTCAAACTGCACTACAATAGGAATAAAGTTGTTCCATGAAGATTCAACTTTATCACCCATTATTTATAAAAAAGATTAAAAAATACGAGCTCTGATATTAACATGAAACAAATAGAGAGAATTTATGTTGTATTTCTCATTCACACATGTAAAAAAATAATGATGTACAAGATTGGTTTATATGTTATAGAGAAGAATGCTAATAATGGAAATTAACGCCTAATTCTATAGCTAAAAATTATGACCATAATTGGCTCCAATTTTAGAAGTAGAATATTTCCAACTTGTCAACAATAACTCAACAATTGTGATACAAAAGACATCAAGGAAAAGGTTATTCAAGAGATAATGGAGGGACAAAGTTCTTTAACTAACATCTTGTTTGAGAAATGACTAAAAGAGGTCCTCCAAGCAAGTTTATGAACTGTTTGCACTACTGCTATACGAAGGAAGAAGGATGTATGAGTTAGGCTTTATTCCGAAGGAAAAACGTGTATAGTTACAAAGAATGAGTTAAAGAGTTTAATCTACCAAAAAAAAATCCAAATTTCTTTTGTCAACTAGCATTATGCCAATTTGTGAAGAAATTTTGTGCAAATGATTGTTTTCGGTGAATGTTTTTGTTTGTTTTGATATAAGAGGATAGAGAGGTACCTGTAGGAAGAAAAAGTTAATTTATATTTTTTTTTTGAGGATGAAGGTTAAAAAAAAAGTTAATTTCTGTTGCTCGTTTAAGATGAAAATTTTCATATTACATTTACATCAGTAAAAAATAAATTTTGACCTGATTTATATAAAATTTTTTTAAAAAGTAATAATTTTTTTTGAAAGGTTTAAAAAGTAATAAATTAAAATTTTTTAAAAATTAAGCACCAGTTGATTTAGTATCTCTTTTATAAATAAGACAAGTTGAAACGTAAAATTTAATAAATGATATAGTCAAATGGTGCGTCTAATTAAGGATTGACCCCAGAGACAGGAAGGACCGTGACTGCGTGCCCGGAATTACATTCCGATGCCAACGTTTTTTACCTATTCTATTAAGTCTCTTTTCGACGTTAACGTAAGACCAATATTGCCAGATCCAGTAGATTAGATCCCGCTAACCATGAGCGAAGAAGACCAAAAGAACAGAGGTTTAGGTGGTCACCAACACCAATACGGTACATTTCAAGGTGTCGCCAATTATCCCCCGCCGCAATCCCCTGTCATCGGCTTCCCTCAGCCTGCCCCTCCTCCCGGGGCCGCCGAGCCCTCTGCTCCTCCTCCTCCCCCTGGTCAATTTCCTCACTACTATGCCCAAGGTTACCAAACTGTTCCAGGTACTCTCTAAGCTCTAATCTTTATATGATTAAAACAGTTGGGATTGTGTGTTTCTTGATTTGGAATTTATGGTATGCGGTCGATGTTGTTGTTTCAGGTTATGCTGTCGCTGAGGGAACACCAGCGAGGCAACGCCGGCTTCCTTGCTGTGGCATTGGTGTTGGATGGTTTATGTAAGTTGTTACTTATTGGCTTCTTAAAATTGAAAAGAAGTAGAAAGGACATTAGCTTTGAAAAGTCGCATACAAGCTTTAAGACACTATGTGAGAGTTTCAGATTTCATTTTCTTTCTTTCTCCATTTTGTATATGTTATTGTTTCTACACTAGTAGCTTTAGAAATTTTATTCTAGTTACTTTTCGTATTTGTGTTTAATCTCATCCTTTATGGTGTGATTATTTTTTTACTATAAACAGCTCTTTATACCTGAGCTTGATTTCTGTTGATGTATAATCCAGTGATCCTAAGTTCCTATACTTGCTAACCTCTTTAATCCACAACTTGCTAAAGCTACCTATTACTTACCATGGTTTATCCCACATAGTATGCATACTTTAGGAATTCTACTCCTGCTTCTATCTCAAAACAAAACAATTACATACTCTTTTCTTGTTTCCTCTCTATTTAGTTATTTGATTTCATAAGCAGAATTTCTTTGCCCGCTATCTTTTTTTTTGTTTCGCATGGTACTTCTCCCCTTCCACTCTTGTTTGCAAGATTTACTTGCAACTTGTCTTGAATCATTCACCATAATATAGAGAAATTATTTTCAGCCCTTTAAGCATTGTTAACCTGCTTCAGCATGCTATACGGATAAAAGTTTATTGTGCTTTATCTCTCCTGTCACTTTTCAATTACAAGTTAATGTAACATGGTGCCTTTCATCCTGACTATAGTATAATTATCGGCATAGGATCTGGGAATTTGGTACTCAACTGTTATCATAATGTACAGATTTCTTTCTTTTCTGATAACTTTAATTCTTTCTCCCAAGTAACAATCTAAACATGTATATTTTTATGTTCGAGTTATATTACTTAACAAAGGTGCTAACTGGCACACACTAAAGTTGTCCTTTGGCTTACATTGTGCTTTGTGGTCCTCACTGAAACAGTTGAAAACCCTGATAAAGTGTTTGCCTAGATGATTTTAGAGCTGCATGCTGTTCAGTTGGTCCATTAAAATTATACTCAGAGTTGTTAACTTGAAGTGACAAGAGTTATATGCTAGGATCATGTATCTAAGGCTTTTGGTTTTGAGGAAGCCATTTAAATATTTATGTTTTTGAACTAGTGTTCCGTTTATTGATCTACTGATGACAATGAATTCATATGCTGTTCTGAAGGTTCATAATTGGTTTCTTTCTTGGTGCTATCCCCTGGTATGTTGGGTTGTTTGTTCTACTTTGTGCAAGAGTAGATCCACGTGAAAAACCAGGATACATTGCCTGTACTATTGCTGTGAGTACGATTTCCTTATCTTCTCTTCGCTGTTTGTTTGGATGTTTTGCTGTATTATATATATTTTGGTTAAACAATAACTGATGATTTCTTTTACTGGCTGTTATGCTCCGCTACTTCCTCAATTTTCTGGAATATACTGGCTACTTCCTCAATTTTTGGTAACTAAAGGCAAATTATTGGTTCTTGCAAACATCTCCATGATGTGCCAGATTATTATTTCTTGGCCAAGGCGAGCCGAAAGCCAAGGGATAAAGGGAACATGTTACATTGCACCCCTTTTTTATTTATTGGGCAGCTCAAACTACTGACTTTGAAAGCTCACTTATAATGCATCTGCTTCCTAGATGCCAAGTCATAAGGGTCTAATGAATGTATGAAGTTCTATATGCATTTTGACTAATAAACAAGAAATTGAAATTTAGTATAGTATTATCCTTACTGGTGGAGAGAAAGGAGATTCCTTATGGTGCGATCATGAAAACAAAAGGGCTCTGAAGTGGAGCACTTCTATGACAGTAGTAAACATACAAATTCCCGATTTTTCCGCAGTTAATGTGTTAGCCGCCCTTTGTATAATGAGAGCCTGCCTTATGGAGTACAGTTCTAACTTGCAAGAAAACATTTGTTTTCAAACTTCTCTACATTATTTTACATGGGATGACTGTTACATATGGTAAAGCCATCCAAGAAGAGCAATCCTTATTTCTTCGGAGATGGAACCAATTTGTAAAAGAACAGCCTTTACTTGAAAACCTGTTTGCTGTACAATATTGGGATGTGATTCTTTTTTGAGGAACCTTGGTTGGAGCATTAGCCGTGGATACTTTATACAGTAACTAAGTTTACTGTTTTCATTTGGCTTTCTTTAGCAATTGGGAGGGATTGGAAAAAGTGGATCTATTTTGGCGTAGGTAAACATAATGTGAGGCTACGTGAAGGTTTTGTATCTTTTAATGACATGCATCTTAGTGCATTTTATTGTTTCAGCGAATGCTTATTATTTCGGTGTCTCAGATGCATTATGTCGTAAATTTACTGGATGTTTAGAACTTGATACTGTAAGGCATATGCTTTGAATGTCTTCTGGTATCACTATATGTTTCTTTTTATGTACTGTTATTGTCACAAAGAGTACAATGTCATTCCTTTGAATTGTGATTGCTGGCCCCTTTATTGTTAGCTTTGTTCGGATATCTATTGACTCTTACTGTCTAACCTACAAGTTAGTTTAATTCTCAATACTGCATGTAGCTGTTGTATGTCGGGAAGTTTTATGGTCTCTGCCCTACTTCACATTTGTTACTTGTCTTTACAAGGAGAGTCTGTGGTCTAATTTAATTGTAACCATACTATTAAACTGATGCCCTGTTGGCTATTGTTAGCCTAGACTTAATATTGGCGTTTCTGCAGGCTGTTCTTGCTACAATTGCAATTGTTATTGGTGCAACAAAGGGAGCTCATGATTGGTAATCTCCTGGGTAAGCATTGTAATGTTTCAGAGGGGGAAAACATACACGAGGTCAAATTCATGGTATATATGCTTCTGTAGAAAAAATGTGTGCGCGCTTCTGGAAACTACAAATCCTTTATTATTACGGAAATAGTTTGTTGATATTTTTGCTACACTTGATCTCAAACAT
>JAOSBO010000005.1:29490877-29503873 GCA_027563915.1 Erythroxylum rotundifolium
TTTTCGAACGGGTGACTTCAGAAAATTGGAGCCAAATGTATGATTATTGGGCTTTTACCAATATCTTAGTTTGTCTTTTTTCTCTTCACATTTGCTTCCATTAATCTTATTACACAATTTAATGAATATTTCTTTTCTTTATTTAGGAAAAGTGTGAGAAAGCCAAGCTTAATAGAGGAAAAAAATGAAAACTCCTCATAACCAAAGCTCCAAATCATTTGTTGTCGTATGAAATGAATTTGTAAGTTCTTTTTCTAGAAGTTATAATTATATCAGTAAATATAATATTATTTATTGTGTTTTCAATTCTTTTTTTCATAAAACAGAATGAGAAGGAATTATATGTACAATAGTGTGATAGGATCACACTATACAATCTCACTCACCATAAGGAAGGTCAAGGGTGGTCGTTAGAAGAAACGCAAAATAACTATATAAGTATAAAAATTTATTTAAATTTTAAGTTTATTTATTTATATAGTACTAACTAATAATATTTGAATTAAGTATTTATTTTCTTTGTCAAATTTTAGAATTAGATGTAGGATTTGTTTCAAAGATCATTATCTGATGGAAATGAGTCAAATGTAGATACCATTTACAACAACGTGTTTGGTATAAGACCTGGCTACATCAAAGGTCTTAGGTATATATGTGTAGCACCTCACTCTCATTCGACACGTGCCTGTACGTCCATCAAACGTTAAGCTCATGCCTAGTGGAAATAGTGCACTAGAGTAGTCACATTCACTTATATCATGGCATCATAATTAAAAACACGAATAACACAATATTTAGAACTCAATTCCTCATTTTATTTCATAAAACATAATGTACATTATAGTATTACACAATCCACATATATACAACATCAAAACTATAAGAGTCTACTGCTCTTTTACATATCTTACATAAAAGAGGAATTGTACAAAAGCTCTATCTAACTTTTCAGTCTTATCTGATCAACCTTTGAGCTATATCTCAAGTCCAAAAGCAATACTAGGGTTTTTCTAGAAATTCTTAGTAACTAAGTCTCCTCTCTAGTACTTGAAATTTCACGTTGCAATTTTGATGAGTTTTGTGAACTCAGTAAGCAAGTCATCATTGATGTGCTCACTCATATCACATAACACAACCAATTCACAAACAATTCACATCATTACATAATACACATCACTTCAGTAATCATTATATTGCATCAAATACTATTTTGTTCACTTAACTCACATTTCTCATCCAGAATGATTTAAACAAATTCATTTTGGTTATTTAAAACATACATATCAAATGTATATGCAATGCACATGTGACTCATTTAATTTTTAAGTTATTGTAACTGAGTGCCTTTTTAACTTTCCTGTATCCATTATAGATACCGAGCTCATTGATAATTGTCTCGTATTCGTTGGGGATAACGAACTCATTATATATAGTGAGCCTGTAACTCTTAATCTCATTCTGAACTTTAAGCTTTTTTTCACTGGTGACTCCGGTCACAATTGCCTTTATCTAATCATGCATATCATGTAATAAAATGCATCAAATCTCATATATTTAGTCAGTCACTTTATTCAGCTTACACATTCACGTTCTCATTTTTCATTAGACTTAAGTCTGACATTCAACAATTAAGTTGAGTATACTTATTTCTGTCAGATTTATATACAAAGAGCACTTCCAATTGAAATTTTTATGCACCAAATGCCTCGGACTATTAATATCCGAAATTTACACATTCACTTCAATTATAATTCAATATTTGCAATTAAAGCAAAAGTAGACAATCTTAGTGAGAACATATAGGTTACTCACAATATGCTCCAGATAGCTATTGCCTCGATGTCCCAATAATTTTTGGATGCAATCATTCTATTTACGCTTCTATATTATGTAACATATTTACACATTACTAATTTGCATAATCACATTAATACTTAATCATACACATATTTATATGTGTTATGTATAATGCATACTCAATTTATATATTCCGGGCGTATTTCCATAATTCACATCTCGTGATCATTTAACATCAACATTCAATTAGTCATTAATACCTAATACACCTTACTCACTTCAATCATCGAATCCATCATCAACTAGGTTTGTTCTTGGCCTCATTCAAGCCTAAATATATCATAAGGAAGTACCTTAGCATTATTTGTTACAAACATCACTTAAAAGACAACCTTTCTCTCTTTGTACCTACAATTCCCCGATCGTGATAGAAGCTCGTGGAACTGGCCACGATCAAAGGGATTCTACCACGATCGTGACAGAACCAAAATTTTGCTAGGCCACGATTGTGCCCTACATTTTCTTCCTCATTTCTCCACGAATTCAACGTATATAATAACATCATCTACACTTCAAATTTTCCAACATTCATATGCAATTATACAACTTCATTACATGTTAATTCAACTACCATATTGATTGCATTAAACTCTCAAAACTTTACTTATTTGATTCATCATCTTTAACTTATTCTTATCATACATGTATCCTAATTTTCTCCATACTTTACTCAAGACATCTCATGCCAAACTAATCATTTTTACTTCATTTCCTCTTCATTCTCTCCTCATTGCTATCTCAATGACAACTATTAAAACAATCCATAATTCATTGTTCATCAATCATACAAAACAGGTTATGATCACTATCATTTTTAGTTCGTACTTCTTCTCATTTCAATGGCTATACTTGACACCTTTCTTATACTTAAATTTCACCTTCACTATACCTTTAATTTTCAATCTATTTCCTCATATAATAACCTACAATCCATGGTTTTTCTTACTCTAACAAAAAGAACACAATCACATGCATTTATTCATCAATTCACTACATTCATCATCAACACAAAAATAGGATATAAACACTTCTCTACATTTATCAACTTTCGACTCTTCTTCAATCACCACTTTCATTATTAATCATCCATAAAACAATACATAATCTATCTCAAAAACATCTTTAACACAACTCATAATCTATTGTTCATCATAATCACAAAAACAAGCCATGAATATGTCCATTTATTCATTCACAATACACATATATTCAACACCATTTTCAAAATCATTCAATCCTAAAATAATCACCATATTTATCTCATTTACAAAAATCCATGAAGATTAACGTATAACTTACTTGATTTACTCAAAGCTTCTTCAAAATCTTCAAGAAACCCTAACTCCTTATGCTACACAATCATCATCATAGAGGATAGAGTGGGTTAGGTTTTCTAGTGGACAATGAAAATTGAAGTAGCAAGAGATGGATAAGAGCAAGGTTCAACATTGATAAAGGTTGGTGAGTCACATGGTGATGAAGAAGATAACAAAGAAGATGAAGATATTTAGCCAAATGAAAGACAAATTAAAGTTGATCTTTCAAACGGATTAAAAGAGATAGTGGGTGAGTGTGGCAAGGCAAGTGACATTTGTCACTTGCCACTTGTCACCTTCCCATGGTTCCATTTGGTCCTTTTTAAGCACTAGTCCATTTGCCTCCAAATTTTTGGTCTGATTGTCTCCCAATTTTCTATGACACTTGTCACTAAATCCTATAGTCACTTGTCAATGATTTCTATTGCTAATTGATACTTATTTCTATTACCACAATTTAATTGTCTTGTTACTTGACATTTTTTCTAGTCCAAAAATATACACAAATTTTGAAAAATTTCCTAATTTTCACTAAAAGTTCTAAACCAATAATTATAATCACCAAATCAATTTTAAGACAAAATATTCACTATTTACACTGTAATCACATTATAAATCATTTATACCCTGGAATATGTTAAATGAGTGCATGAACAGTCATCCTAATTTGTACAAAATTCAAATTCAAGTGTTTATGTATGCTTATATTATATATGAGTAAGAAATGCATTTCCTAATCTCCCAATGATATTTCTCATTTATTGTATTCTAAGGTTCTAGCCCTTAGCATGTGAAAATGAGATACTATAATATGACCCTAAGCCAACTGCTTTATCTTTATCAAGAACATCATATGTAACCCATCTTTAAGAGGAGAGAACAATTGCCTAAGGCTAAATTACAATGTAGTGAAAAAAAGTTGGAACTAAATGAAGAAAAGTTAGAAAGTAATGAACGAAAGTTGGCCAAGTTTGAAAAGATGGTCAAACAAATACTTGGCCAAAATTATGTAGATGGTAATGATGATGAAACTGAATCTTAGTTTGCAAATAAGTATTTTTGTTAACATTTATTGATATTTAATTGTTCATATAATATGCTTCTAATTTTTAATTATATTTTTGTATAATACATTATAAAACAAAAAATCTAAATATTAAAAACTATAATATGGATTAAAAATGTGACCAATAATTATAATTAACATGATGAAATTTTTAGTAATAATGTTTATTAACAAATTAAAAATTGTCAACAAAACTTTGTATTTACATTTTGGAAAACGTCGCCAATACGTTTTGGCTAAGTTTTACAAAATGTAGCTAAAATTTTTGTTTGCTACGATTGAATCATTGCAAATAATTTTGGACAACGATTATTGATTCAACAGTAAATGTTATGAATTGTAGCAAATAATTTTAGGTGATGATTATTGATTCATTGGTAAATGTTATTGCTTACATTTACTGTAAAGTAGCTAATAACATTTAGCCACGAAAGAAAAGCGTAACAAAATATCATTGGCAACGATTTTGTCTATCGTCACGTATCTCTTTTAGCTTCGTATTCTAATCGCTATGAAATACAATCTGCAACGATTTGGTAAAAGCGTCGCGTATAGTATCTTGCTATCAGGATTTAGCAACGATTTAGGTGAAAATTTATTATCATTGCTAGATATCATCAATGACAAATTCTGCACAAAAAAACCATTCTGTTGGAGTGATACAGGATATATAAACTGTACTTATGCATTATTAATTTCTAAATCAACTACTTTATGCCATATAATAGATGGCGAAATTTAACAAATCAAAATAACCAATCAAAGTTTTAACTAACTAGGATATGCAGTCTTTTTATATTACTCATCCCTTCTTATTAATAAGTTTTTAAGTCAGTTATTTTAGCTGTCTATATGTAACTCATTAATTCTTTAGTTAGCATTTGGAAGTCTCTTTCAAATTTAAGATTCATATTAATATTATCTTAATATTTTGAAAAATGAGTTTTTAGATGATTATCAAATGAAAACAAACAAATATATATATTTCAAACAAACATCATATTAACGGGGACTTTGGCATAATTTTCCATGAATTAATTAATCAAAAGGTTATATATATATATATTAATATTAATCAAAAGGTCATTATAATTGCCTAAGCAAATTGAAGTCCCCTTTAAGACGGTAGATGCTGGCAGCAACATAATATCAATGCAACCGGCATTCAGTGTATAGAACCAAAATAAGAAATACGATTGAAACGATATTGAAATCTAGCGCTGAGGGGCAAGTAGAAACCCCATAACATTGGGTGTATGTGGCCTCCATTCATTTGAACACAACAGCTAACGCAAACGTACTTGATTTTGAACCACAGATGAAAATTGCCTCTCGTAAACTCTTCACTTACATTTACATAAGCCTCTGTCCTAGTCCTGAAACGTAACTTTGGCCTCTCAACTGATAAGAAACAAGAGAGGAAATGAAATCCTATGTGGACCTCTTGGATCCACTCAATGCAAACTACCACTTGCGCTCTCTATAAAAAGAGAAAAACACCACGCGTTGCCCATTTGACATCCTTTTGAATTTTCCTTGAGTTTTATCTATTAATTTCTCCTGATGCTTGTTTGGCTTATGGCAAGTTGAACTGGTTTCAGCATCTGTTTGTCTATATATCTGGGTATTTTCATTATTACGTGGTTTTTGCTTTCTTGGTGTTGCTGAGAATGATGTCAATGACATGCCACGGTCTGGATTTTGGAAAGACTGTGCGTGACTTGGGGACTTGTGCTTGCTCTTCCAATACCTATGTCGATAGGTATACCGTGAAGACTTCTGCTAAGCGGGATTTTAGGAGCTCTATTAGAAACTACGGAGCCAGAAGATTGGTTTATTGCCGCCGAAACACCTCCAGTTGTCGGGTCTCTTCTACAAGGACTCCTGATACTCTACTTAATGGTAGTTCTATGACTAAATGATTCTTCACATTTTTATTTTCATTGCTTTTCTTGTATACTTAACTACTTCTCATATCATTAGCTTACATATTTGCTGTTGGGGAAGTTGTTTTTTGGACAGCAAACTTAATTATCTAACTCGGTTGGTTACGTATGTATATGTATGTACATGCTTAATTAGTTCACAACATTTATTTATATATTTTATTTCCTTATATTGGTTATGTTTTCTGTGCCACCATATATCTGTTTGTTAGCGTTGTCTATGTTTGGTAGCAGCGTGGTTGTAGTTGCAAACTGTAATATAGTTCGCAAGCTTGCTTTTACCTCATTAAACCCAATATATTGAATAGTAGAACTGATTTGCTCCAGCCTGTCTGTTACATGAAAATTTTGGGTCTTAGTTGTTAACTTTTAGCAATGAATACAGGACTTGTTCAAAGCCCCTCAGAAGTGTTGGATCTGAATAAAGGGATAAAAAGTACAACTTCATTGAAGAACATGTTTGAAGCTGTAGCTGATGATCTTCTTGCTCTTAACCAAAATCTCCAGTCGGTGAGTATCCATTTTTTGTAGCGATGTTTCGGTTAATAGCTACTCTTACTTACACTCTGGCAGATTTTTGTTATTAATACGACTTCCAGTCAAGTCAGTGCATGTTAATATTTTGGATTGCATATTTACACTGTGGCGGATTTGTTATTAATATGACTTCCAGTCAAGTTAGTGCATATTATATTTTGGAATGTATTAACTCATGAGCCAGCAGAAGAGAAGCTTTGCTTCCTTTTAAAATTGTTCATTGATGAACAAAATACATGAGTTACTGTTACTCTTCTCGTAAGACAAATGCTTGATCACTATAACAAGGGTGGGTTGTTGTTAGGGATCTGTCCTGGTAGGGAACAAATTGTGTTGTACTACTATTTCTACATGACAGTAAAAAGGATTGCATAGAGAAGATATGAGCCACTGCTTGCTATGTCCCTAAGCAAGTAATTAATGGAAAGAAATTGATGCAGCAATGAAATCAGTATATGTGGTTGGAGCCTTATATTGAAGAACTTGCGATAGTACCTGTTATAGAAAAATTAGGTCGCTATGATGTCTTGGATGGTGATTACATCTATAACTTTAACACAGGAGTGCTAATCTATTATGCTTTCTGTTTTCATAGAAGACATTTGATTTGTGTTTCTCATCTTATCTGCTTGATAACCTAGAATTTTGTCATTCATAGAGCCACTGGTTAGGTCCTCTTTAACTATTTGACACATTTTAGGTTTTCTTTTTACTTACTCAACTTTGGTTGAAAATATTCATGGTCAAAATTGCAATGGTTGTCCATATCATAATCAGCATCTGATCAATTCTTGTTCAAGCAGTGGATTCTTTTATTACAATGGAAAGGAAATGTGAAGAAGTTTTGAGTTTCTCATTACTTCAGTGGAATTAACAACTGAGATGGTTGCAGGGACAGTTTGGTTGTGCACTGGACATAGAGGTTTTAGGTTGAGGACGCCAATAGAGAAAATCTGAATCTTCTATTTAGAATGGAGAGCCATTTAACCAATGTTCTTTTTGGTTTTTGAAAGGTCAAAATCAGGTCCCATAATGATTTGACTGAGATCTGCAGCTGTTATTCTGTAAAAAAACATCAATTTTTGTACTCCCGAATATAATTTGCTATTATTTTAGTAACTATAGAGATTGCAATTTTAATTCTTGATAGACATGAGACTTGAGTTAGGTATTGAATTCTAATGCTACTTGCAGTCAAATTAATCTGCTACTAAATATCCTTTTCATTTTCAGAGTAACATTTCAGGGTAGATATGCTGTGAGCAGGTAGGAGCTTACCAAACTGTTTCTTAGAATCCACTTGTATTTTTTATTTTTAGTCATCATTTACATATGATACAAGATGTGTTTGTTGACTTGCTGGGAACTTTGCTATGCATATTAATAGCTTAGCTAAGCACCTTTTTCACACTTTCACTGAATTATTGCACACAATTGTAGTTAATTAGGTGCTAGATGAATTAAGGGAGATCAACACAGTTCAATTCAATGTCATACCTTTCTATTGCACCCGGTATTCTTTTTTCATATATTATAAGCAGTTTAATTCCTATCTTTCCACTTTAATGTTCTGTCTAACTGAATAATTCCATGCTTTATTTTGAATGAACCTGATGAAAGTGCTCTTTAGGTTGTTGGTGCAGAAAATCCAGTTTTGATGTCTGCAGCTGAGCAGATATTTAGTGCTGGTGGTAAAAGAATGCGACCTGCTTTGGTTTTTCTAGTGTCAAGAGCCACAGCTGAAATAGTAGGGTTGAAGTAAGTTTCTCCAATACTCATACCCAAAAGTCAAATGTTGTCAAACAGAAGATTTATGCTGTGGCATGCCATTTCAGGGAGCTCACTGTGAAGCATCAGCGCTTAGCAGAGATAATCGAAATGATCCATACTGCAAGCTTGATTCATGATGACGTGTTAGATGACAGTAACATGAGAAGAGGTAGGATTATTTAATGATATTAGCAAACTATTTTTCATTTTCCGATGCTCCAATATTTTTATTTACAGAAGCATCCCGAGTATTTTGAATTTCTGGAGTGCAATATTTCAAACATCAACACCAGCATAATGTTTATTCTACATGCAATTATTGTAAATTTAGTGCGGTTGCCGTAAACTTTCTACATACCGTACTTGATTTGTCTGTTGGTGGGAGTTCTCAATGAGGTCAATGGCATTGATATTTATCATACAGTCTAGTTTAAAGCATCTGGATTCAATGACATGAGAAACTTCTATTTCTGAAATAGGTTTACTTCTGATTTATGCATTTGACAGAATGATGACAATGATTAGAATCTAATGCTTTTAAACGAGTTAAATTGTAAGAGCTTGCTGAAGCAGCCTTTGACCTAATAAAGTTTGTGGTTTATTGAGCCCAAAGAATGCACAATTCCAATGGATAGAATGCCAATTGGTATTAATAGAACACGAAAAGCAAACATTTCTCATGGAAAACCTCCCTTCATGCTGATTTTTGACATTTTTTCTTGGCTGTGACATTTTTGTATATTTAGAGGCATTGGTGAAAGAAACACAAACGTATGAAGCAGTGCATGACTCAGCAAGATGAGCTACAAAGTTCTTCTTGTCTTGGTCGTTGTGCCGTAGTTTTGTCTAGGCAGAGTGCTGGCTGGGAATAAGTTTTAGAATTCGTATTCCAATAGATCTTTGGTTATAATCTATTTCATTTAAGTATTAAGCTATCACTGTCTACGTGAAGGCATTGTAAAGGTGTGTGAATACAAGTACCTCATGGTTTGGTAGGAGTTTTCTTGTGTCCTTTTCCATATAGGGTAGCATAACTGAATAAAAAATTCCTTGCTGATCCCTGGAGTGAGCTGCCAACTTGCTTCCATTTAGCTTGGTCTACAACAGGTTACCTTTTCCTGGTTCTTTGTTGAGATTCTAACATTATGATATATGATTTCTAGGAAAGGCAACTGTTCATCAGCTTTATGGTACAAGAGTAGCGGTATTGGCTGGGGATTTCATGTTTGCTCAGTCGTCATGGTACCTAGCTAATCTTGAGAACATTGAAGTCATTAAGCTTATCAGCCAGGTCTGTTGCGTGCTCTTAGTTCTTATCTGTTGAAAGAGATAGTTCTTGAAGAAAAACAGAAGAAACTTTTCTGCTTAACATAATTCAACTCTAAAGCAACATAATTGTGTGAAGATGTTGTTTCTGTGAATTGAAGTTATGTGCTCCATGGCAGGTTATTAAGGATTTTGCAAGTGGTGAAATAAAGCAGGCATCTAGCCTTTTTGACTGTGATATTCAGCTTGAGGAGTATATGGTCAAGAGCTATTACAAAACAGCATCTTTAATTGCTGCTAGTACCAAAGGAGCTGCTATTTTTAGTGAAGTTGACAGCAGTGTCTCTCAACAAATGTATGAATATGGGAAGAATCTTGGTCTATCCTTCCAAGTTGTTGATGACATACTGGATTTCACACAATCAGCAGAGCAGCTGGGCAAGCCTGCTGGCACTGACCTGGCGAAAGGAAACCTAACTGCACCAGTGATATTTGCCCTTGAGAAGGAGACAAAGCTGAGAGAAATAATTGAATCTGAATTTTGTGACGACGGTTCCCTTGATGAAGCCATTCAATTGGTTAAGAGAAGTGGGGGTATTGAGAGGGCACAACAGTTAGCTGAGGAGAAAGCTGATCTAGCAATTCAGAATCTCAACCGTCTTCCTCGAAGTAAATTTCGTTCCGGTCTTGAAGAAATGGTATTATACAATCTTGAAAGAATTGATTAGCTGGATGCATCTCCTTGTAAAAGCAAGGTCATGGTAAATAATAGCAGGGTGGTCTATAATAAGGGATTTTCAGCTAGCCATTTCCAATTCACAACAATTCTTTCCTGAAAATTGGACGAGTCCTGTTGAAGAGGAGCTACGGCTTTGGACTGTCAAGAGGTAATGGGTAATATTTAAGTGCACGATATTATCTAATTCTTTAAACCACCTTTAGTTGGTCTAGAGAAAATATTATTCTCTTTTACTGTTGTATGATAAAGCTTTTGCACCCATAAATAACAATCCAAGCTGTATTGTAGATATTTTCTTGGCCATTTGTTCTAGGGTGATGTGATTATAGGCAACAGCACAGCAGTATAAAGAGAAGTTATGTTGAATCATTGCTCTGCCTTCACATAACCAAACTATTTTTATTAACTGTAGTCGTTTATGCAATTTACTACTGGAACTTGCACTTTGTTCGACAAAATTTGGAACGGTTAGAATAAACTTCTTTTTGCTTGTAGCAACAGATGAATGCTGGGCCAAGGAGAAAATAACAGAGAAAACAAAAGTTGAACAGTTTTGACATTCTATCCTTTGCAGATTTTGCAACATTGCCCTTTACTTTCAGAAAGTGCATTTTTCTTACCCATCTAATTGTGTCATGAACTAGGCCAAAGGAACAAATTCCTTCAAGGAACTTTATAACATGTTTATGAACTCATCTAGTTAATCTCAACCTCCTCGAACAAACTAGCTGAAATACAAGCTTTTCACAAATAATCGTTTGCAATGTCCAGGTTTGCTACTTTCTGCTATGGATAAAGGATTGTCCACAATATTAGAAGACTCTCGTCACTTACTGTCCTGCAATAATGTAGTCTCAAGTAAAACGCCATTGATGCCTTTAGCTGGCTATTCCATTTGCCTGACATATATCTCGTCTATGATCTTTCTTCCTGAGGTTGCAAACCTTTGGCCTTGTTAAAAGTTTTATTATTTTTTATCCAAATGAAGAAATATGGTAATTGAGATGACAAAATTTTATTACACTGGACGCTTTGTTCTTTTCCCTAATTTCAGTTGGGACATCCTGGAGATGGTTCGTCCAATTGCTTGTTGCACACAAAACTGAATTGATATTTCATAAAGTTCCAAATACTGTATGACTAATTACTATCGAAAAATAGGTAAAATTGAGTTTTAATATCTTCGTGCTGCTTTGTCCTCTCACACAATTCACAACATATTATTTACTTGGTCTCGTTGCTTTACTCAAATTATTTTGGGTAATGCTTCTATTTGAGTTGTCAATGTCACTGCATCCATTTTATGTATCCTTAGTAGTTTGGTTGGTCTTATCCTACTCAAGTGTCATTAATTGTTGCTCTCATTTTCTCAATCAACTTTAAGGCGACTTATGAAGTTTCGTTGCTCAAAATTCCTCCACTTACAACATCTATCATTAGCTTTATTACATAGTTCAAATTATAATAGAGAGTATGAACTTTTAACCATAGTGTGAGCACCTCCTAAGCAAATAAATTCTTGAATCTCTCTCATGACTCATAAAGTGTCTCATTATCATATTGTTACATAGGCAGAGATGTCATTTTGTTGTTTCACGGTGTTCATTAATGGAAAGTTCTTTATTAAGGATTTATTGGAAAACTTATCCCATGTAGTGATTTGACCTGTAAGTAATAGCTTTGATCACCGTTTCACATGATACTTTAAATGATAATGTGAATAATCTCAATCGTATGACATCATTAATTGCTCTATTGAACTTATAAGTATAAAGTATCTCAAAGAAATTGGTTATATACATGTTGAGATCTTTATCTGGTAGACCATCAAACTATTCAAATTATCCTAACATCTAGAGTAGGCATGATGCGGGCGGGCCAAAGGTCATGGGCCAAATGCGGTCTGTGGCCCAGCGGGGCGCTTGTTGGGCCTGAGTCAGCCTAGATATTTAATATTTTTTTAAAATTTAAGACAATTTTAAAAAATTGTGGTTGTATTTCATAAATTATAAATTATAACCTAATCATTTATAGTAAAATGTAAGGTGAAATTACTCATAAATTATGCAAAAATATTTATATAAAATAAAAGATATAAAATACAAATCAATTTATATTTATTAAAAATATATAGCAATGAAGGATAATGCTGTTGTAATTATTCTCTTTATATGTAAACAAGTCAATTTAAGCCTTTTATTTTATTTTTCATATTTACATAATATATACATTATGCATATATGTATTTATATTAATCTTAAAATGGATTAGTCACTTTATTAATCCTAATGTATCAATTATTCAATTCCAATATAATATATAAGTAATTCAATTATAAAAACAAATAAGTACAGTATATTACATTGAAAATAGTTATTATTTTATTAAAACTAGAATAAATTTTATAAATTATTTTGATTTATTTTTATAAATTATTTATTTCATTAAGTCAAAAATGGTTCTTTTACTTTGTTTCTAAAATCATTATATTCTAATTAA
>JAOSBO010000005.1:29508830-29520366 GCA_027563915.1 Erythroxylum rotundifolium
TTATGATTTTTATACTGATGTTTTATTATGATGTATGTGGGGTATTTGTAGTGATTGATCGTAGTTCACTCTTATCGTAGGATTTGTATCCGAATGACCTGCGGGCATCCCGGTGTGTACCCTGCAGTAAGGGGGTGCTACACATTATCTCATGAAATAAAAGCCAATTTTTATGCTTCAAATGCATAGTTGTTCAAAACAATGTCATTTAATAAATACATAAGCGTATTAGTATCCATTTGAGATTTAATTATACTAAGCATTAGCTAGCTTCAAAATTTACATACAAGTCATCATACATGTCTTAGGGTGATCTAATTTCATATGAGAAATATGATTTTCCCAACTCACCTAAAAAGAAGATGTGCAATACCCTGCCTTCAAGAATCCTCAGTACAAGCTCTTTGATTACTTCCTTCCGAGCCTATACTTTCCTTTGATGATATATTCAAATCCTTTGATAATTCATCAAATCTAATGATAGATTTGAGTTTCTTAGCCCCAAATTAGCTTAGAGAACCTTGGTTTGAGTTGAAGAATAAAAAAGATGGTGGATTTTGGTGTTGACCTAATGTTTCCTCTCTTCCTTCTCTCTTCTTCCTTCTTCTCCTTTCTTTTTTAATTAAAACTAAGTGTTTTTAATCTTTAATGGGAGGTGCACGACCATAAGGAGGATAAGAGTCTAGAATTTGACTCTTCTTTGACCAAATATAGTGAATCTACCCTTTTGCCCTTAGGTTATATGAAATTATCATTATACCCTCCAAACTTTCCTAAATTTACAGTTAAGCCCAAAATTTGAGAATGACCAAAACTTTTATTTTCATTTTGGTCCTTGGACTTTTGAAAATTATAAATAAGCCCCTTAAATTTATTCCCCCAAAGAATTGAAAATTACATTTAAGTCCCTTATGTACATCAACTTTTCCAATTAAGCTTTCTAAGCGTCTGATAAGTCTATAAATCATGTCTAATCACCTCTAAGGCATTAGAACACATTTAATTCGACCACCATGGTCATATCCATCCAATGGACTCAGTTTTTCACACTTAAAAGTTTATATGTTAGAAATCTCTAAGATTTTGCATACCAATGAACTCTAAGTTCATGTAAGGGCATATAACATTTTATATCACTGGTGTATGTACCAGAAGGATTCAAATACATCTTTGAACTCATTACAACCATGTATATATTAACGTACAATAGTATCTCTAAATATAGCACAATACAAAAAGTTCAGAGAGTCTGGTGTTACAAATTCTCCTCCCCTCAAAAGAGTTTCGTCTTCGAAACTCCGAAGTCGAGGACACAAATAAATGGGGGTACTGGCATCTCATAGTATGCTCGGGCTCCCATGTCATCTCCTTGACCCTGTCACTCTTCTAAAAAACTTTGACTGTAGGTACCTCCTTGCTACGTAATCTCTTTATCTATCGATTCAAAATCTGAACTAGTTTCACTTGAAAACTCAGGTCTTCTCTTAGCTTTACTGGAGGTGTCTCCAAAACGTGAAATGAATTCGGTAAGTACTTTTTAAGCATTGAGATATGGAACACATTGTGGATCCTATCCAAGTCCGGTGGTAATTCCAACCGATACGCCACAGTCCCGACACGTTCCAAGATGCAAAAAGGTCTGATATATCGAGGGTTTAGCTTCCCTCGATTCTGAAATCTGATAATACCTTTCTATAGTGATATCCAAAGAAAAACCCTGTCACTAACTTCAAACTCTAATGGTCGTTGCCTCTTATCCGCATAACTCTTTTGACGATCCTGGGCAGTTTTCATCTTCTCTCGAATGACTTTAATCTTCTGAGAGGTGACTTCTATAAATTCGGCTCCTTCGATTTTGGCTGTACCAAATTCATTCCAACACAGAGGTGTCCTGTATTTGCTCCCATAAAGTGCTTTGTGTGGTGGCATACCGATACTTGTTTGATAATTGTTGTTATAAGCAAACTCTATCAAAGGCAAGTGTCGGTCCCCACTCCCTTGAAATTCCATCATACATGCTCTTAGCATGTCCTCCAATATCTGAATGGTTCTCTCTGATTGACCATCGGTCTGGGGGTAGAAAGCAGTACTAAACTTCAGTTTAGTCCCTAAAGATTCTTAGAATTTTGGCCAAAATCATGAGGTGAATCTCAGATCCCTATGTAATATTATAGAAACTGGCACCCCGTGCAGTTTCATAATCTCATCGATATACAGCTTTGCCAGTTTCTCCAGTGAGTAGGATGTGTGGATAGGTAGAAAATGAGAAGACTTCATCAATCTATCCACTACAACCCAAATAACATTGTGACCCTTCGATGTATGAGGTAGTCCAACCACAAAATCCATTGTCACATGCTCCCATTTCCATTTCGGAATAGGCAAGGACTGTAACATACCTGCTAGTTTCTGATGCTCTGCCTTAATTTGTTGACAGGGAAGAAATCTGATCACAAATTCTGCTATCTCTCTCTTCATCCCTGGTCACCAATAACTCTCTTTAAGATTTCGATACATCTTAGTGCTACTAGGATGCATAGCATAAGCCGGACTGTGAGCTTCCACTAGGATAGCTCGCTTGAGGCCCTGATCATTCGGCACACAGACTCTATCTCTGAAGACTAACAATCCATCTTCTCTCAGTCTGAATCCCTCACTCTCTTCGGATGGCAATTTCTCCCGAATGAGTCTTAACTCGGGATCGTCGGCCGACAATCTCCTGATCTCATCAATTAATGTAGGCCGAACTTCAAACCATGCTAGTAATATTCCGTCATCCTCTGCCACTGAGAATCTAACCCCAAGGCTCCGCACACTCATCAAATGTGTCATGTAAGGATCTTGCTTAATAGTTACTGCTGAACAGGACTTACGGCTCAATGCGTCAGCTACCATATTTGCTTTTCCTGGATGATAGTCGATTACTAAGTCACTTTAATCAATTCCAACCATCTCCTTTGTTTAAGGATTAGCTCCTTCTGTGTCATTAAATATTTCAGACTCTTGTGGTAGGTGTATATACGACAAGTCTCCCCATAAAGATAGTGTCTCCGAATTTTGAGTGCAAATACTACTGCTGCAAGCTCCAAATCATGTGTAAGATAATTTAGCTCGTGCTTCTTCAGCTGTCTAGAAGCATATGCGATAACTCATCCAGCCTATATAAGTACACAGCCAAGTCCCTGGCAACTAGCATCACTATATACCTCATACCCAACCACTTGAATAGGTAAGGCAAGCACTAGTGCAGAAGTCAATTGCCTCTTTAGTTCTTGAAAACTCGCCTCGCATTTATCATCCTACTAAAATTTTATCCCCTTCCAGATGAACCTCGATAAAGGGGCTGCAAGTATTGAGAAACCCTCAACAAATCTCCTATAATAACCAGCTAACCCCAGAAAATTGTGAACTTCTGTGACACTCTTGGGTTGTTCCCATTCAAGTATAGCTTCCACTTTCTTCGAGTCCACAAAAATACCTTACCCTGATACAACATGCCTAAGGAATCCTATCTCCCTCAACCAAAATTCACATTTTGAGAACTTCGCATACAACTGTCTTTCACGAAGTATTTGTAGCACAATTCGGAGATGTCTAGCGGTTCCTCTTCATCCTTAGAATAAATTAGTAGATCATCAATGACCAAAACTTTTATTTTCATTTTGGTCCTTGTACTTTTGAAAATTATAAGTAAGCCCCTTAACTTTATAAAATTACCTTTTGGTCCCCCAAGAATTGAAAATTACATTTAAGTCCCTTGTGTACATCAACTTTTCCAATTAAGCTTTCTAATCGTCTGATAAGTCTATAAATCATGTCTAATCACCTCTAAGGCATTAGAACACATTTAATTCAACCAACATGGTCATATCCATCCAATGGACTCGGTTTTTCACACTTAAAAACTTATATATCAGAAATTTCCAAGATTTCGCATATCGATGAACTCGAAATTCATGTAACATTTTATATCACTGATATACATACCAGAAGGATTCAAATACATCTTTGAGCTCATTACAACCATGTATATATTAACTTACAGTAGTATCTCCAAATATAGCACAAAACAAAAAGGTCAGAGATTCTAGTGTTACACAATGTCTCCATTAACTTATTGTAGTCCCTTTAAGAGAACAATCTCCCAATTGGCTTCCATACTTGTTTTTCCATTTGAGGGTTCTCATTATGGGAGAGCTGAATTTCAAATTTAATAAGTTCATTTACAATATTGAGTTTCATAATAGGTAAGAATTCAGATAGTGATTTATTGGGATTTATCTCCACACATACTCAAGCATAACATACGTTTTCAAGCTTAGTAGTGGTTGAGTCGAATGCCATTGTTTTTCCCATTGCACTAGCCAAAATGCTTAATCCATATATAGTCCAATACTTAAAAGGAATGTTGTGGAAATTGATCCACAAAGGTATGAATTCAACACTGTTTTTGTCAAATTCCAAACCTGTCACCCATTTTTAATGAACATGGGTTGTCAACTCACATGTCAAGGGCCTGATTCCAATATCTTACATTTACTATCATCATCTAAAAACTTGAATAGAAAAATATCCTCCTCAGTGAGAAGAATTCCACCTAAGCCCTTGTTACCCCATCTAGATTAAGCATAAAATTGCATGAAAGGGAAAGTTGGCCTTTTGTTTACGAAAAAACCTACTAAGTTATTACTCTAAAGTTTAGCTCCTTCATGGAGAAGCTCGAGAGGAGGAGATACTACACCATCAACCAAGGTGGAAGAGAAATGCTTAGGCTAAGCTAAGAAGGTTTCAGAAGAAACTACATTACTCCAAGATTTCCCAACACCATTTGGATTTTCATTGTTTTGGTTACACACATCCCTCGCAATGTTGACATTTAAATGATTCTTAAATAGTAGGGAAATGGTTCTGCATTACTTCTAAAGGAGAGGAGCCTCCTTCTTGGTAGAGTATAAAGTTACTTGAAAACTTCTTAGAGCCCGCCAAAATTTCAACTACAAGAGGAAAGTTATTATTATGGGATGGAGAGTTACCATTCATCTGAGAGCCTCCAGGTTGTTGTATAAATTTTATATTAACTTAATCTTTTTCATTTTAATAAGGATTGATTAGGGTTGTAGAAGAGACATCACCATATTCCACTCATCGGATATGTTTTAGATACATATACCATAATTAACATATGAATTGGAAGGGAAAGGATTTACGGAAGCAATTTTGAAATTATGCCTGGTCAACTTATGTTGAAGATTTCAATAAGTAGATGAAAAAATTGAATACAATAAAACCTAGATGTGCATCATCATTGCTTGAATATCCTAAGGAAAGATGGGCAAGATGTTACCAATCTTTTGAATCGAAATATTAGATTGTTGATAACAATATGAGTGAAACTTTTAGTAGATGGATCTTTCTAGTAAGTGATAGGCTATTTATTGGCACGCTTGAAACCATTATGGGGATGAAGAGACATACAAATAAGAGAGAATTTTTGCAAAATTAGAAGTTAGATGATGAACCAAGGATTATAAAGAAATTGGAGAAAAATAAGAAAGATGGAATGCATTGGAGAATAGTTTGGAATTGTGATGGAGCATATGAAGTGTCTAAGGGTGGTGACAAGCATATTGGATTGGTTTATGCAGTTGATAGGTTTGGGAGCTTTATGGATATCTTGGTAAGCATGTTATAAATGTTTTTCACCATTCCAAGCAACAATTGGAGGCATCTAAAAATGATTACTACAAGAAGTCTAAATTCCTTGCATTGTATATCTATGTGTTTCAACCTATTAGAGGTGTAATTTTCTGGCCTACTATTGATAGGGAAGTAATAAACCCCCACCCAAAAGAGTTATGCCAAGAAGACCTAAAATAATTTGAAAAATCCAAACAAATTGACTATAAAATATCAAGTGTAAAAATTTAGGAATGTAGCAATTCTAGCTATAATGCTAGAAAATGTAAGAATGAAGTCTTAACTCAACCTACTTAGCAATCTCCATAGGTATAAAACATTCTTTGATTATAAAACATTGTTTTGATTATTATGTATTGCTTTATATATCTAATAATATTTATGACATTCTTTGATTATCAAACTAACAATGATATTTATTAGGTCATCTTTGAGGTCTGTTTATAAGTTGAACATATTGTCATACCAAGCCAACACAGTAATACTATGAGTGTATGATTATTCATCACATTATTGATAACTTTCACAAATGAGTATTGTTAACGACATATGTATTTGTAAGGTGCTAGCACTTCGTATATTTGTAAAAGAAAGTATTGAGAAATTGATCTATATTCATTAAGTTGTTTTTTGAACCAAGAGGTCTAAGGTTTAAAGAATAACCTAGCATCACTTCTCAATAGTTACAAGCCCAAGCAATGAGGAGGAGATCATCATTGAAACAATCAATACATGATCAACCTTCTTGGTCAAGTGCAAATGAAGGAAGCAATGTGGTTGATTCCCAAACTATACATTAATATATGTGTTGGTGGAACTTTAGTTATTAGATTTAATCACTTTTGTATATTGATGGATAGATGTAATAACTTCTTTATAAGGACGGATAGATGTTGTGGTGTAATTATTTACTTATGTACTGCTCCAATTATTTATTGTAATATAATCAATTTTGTATATACTTGTTGATGGCGATAATTTAGTTCCACTTGCCTACAAAAAACCATATTATAACACTATAAGCACCCTATTATGATAATCACTAAAATAAATTCAACTCATTTTTCTCTTTTGTTAACAAAATAATGTCATAGCTTTATTTACTTCTTAATTTCTAATGTTATACGTGATTCAGTTGCGCTTCGTTAAGTCTCTTTCTTCAATATACCTACTTCTTTCTTTAATTTATGAACTACTTCAATAGCACTATCACTAAATTTGTCATCATACCACTTTGAAAAAGATCACATCTTCTAACCTTAAAGAAAATTAATAAATAATAAGAAAACATTAAATGTATATATAAATAATTTTACCTTCTAAAAATACTTATAGGATGCTTGGGGCATACATAAAATCTTATTCTTGGGTTATTATCACTCCATGAAGTTCTTGACAGGCCTTTCAATCTATAATAACACACCATATAACCAGTATTTAAATTTAATATAGTATTAGTTGAAGATGTCGCATCCATAGCTTTGGGTAGTCATTGCAAAATTATATTTACACCATTAGTTCTCCTATATATAGCTATATGATTGACAATAAATGATTCAAATAAGCAAGTGGACTAGCTCTACAACCATTTATCATTTGCCACTGATCATGCCTTAGTTTTAGAAAAGGAATCTTATAAATTTAAACAAAGCCAAAGTTTAGAAAGAAAACTATAATTTGAATACATCATAATACTTGTGATAATATAAATGTATTATGAAATTTCCATTTGCTTAAATGTTGTAAAAACATTTAAATAAAAGGGCTATAAGCATTCAACAGTTTTCCCCACCCTTACTTCTTACATTTTATCGGTGATACCAACCAATCATGAATTATAAGCCATTTTAATGAATTGTGTGAACTAGTGCATTTAAAGTAACATTCATCTCAGGGTATGAAATAGTGCATCAAGGTAACTTTATAAAAGCGAAAGGAAACTCTAATCCATGCATTAATGACTAAGAAAGAAGAAAACAACTTTTACATTACACTAATCAAAGAGTAGTCTTAAGAACCACAGGCAAAGCTAAGGTAGAGCAGTATATAAAAATTCCAATTATAGGATTATAGTATAAATAAATCTCTATACAAATAAGTGAATATAAATAATTAAGAAATATAGCATCTAATATTTAACCTGTGAGAACATTTTCGACTTATCTTTGGAGAAAAAATCAATACTCTGAAGCAGAACACCAACATTGAATGTTGGTCCAATTGAATGGAAGTGAGGGATTTTATTAGAGAAAGCTAGTTGACGACATCGAGACAAGTTATTGGTGACAATGTTTGGGGCCACTAGGAAGGAAAGAAAATGACATCATATTGCAATTGTTGTTAAAAATGAGGATGTTGCAAAACTAAGGCAGGATTCAATCCTGTGCACTAAGCAGTGGTTACAAATCTATTTTGTTTTTATTTCTTGAAAGTCAAGATCATGTAAATTTTATAAAATTCTTAACAGATAAATTATAACAAAACATGAATTATAATTCAATCATGTGTGATGGTTGGATAAATAGAAGATGTGAACCTATTATTAATTTTTAGATTATTATGAAAATGGTATAATGTTTTCGAAGTCTATTGATGTATTTGGCCTTGCTAGGAATTTTGATACTTTATTTAGATCTTTGATGAAATTGTGAATGAACTTGAATTAGAAGATATTGTTCATTTTATTATTGACAATGATTCCACTTATAAAGCAGCTGGAAGAAGATTGCAAAACAGGTATAATTCTTTTTGTAGGACTCATTAAGTTTCACATTTCATTGACCTGATGTTAGAAAATATAGGAGATGTTGGATATTTTCCTATTATCGATGATACTGTTCATAAAGCAAAAAAGTGAACAAGTTCATCTACAATCGTGCATAAGTCCTAAATTTGATGAGAAAGAATTTCATAAATGATAAAAATTTGTGTCCTACTATTACATGATTTACAACTAATTTATTATCACTTCAATGCTTTATTCTAATCAAGAAAGAGTTGAGACAATTGTTTACATAAGTGAGTTGCATCTTAGCATGCAAGGTCTAATGTTGGATTGAAGATTTCTAGAATTATACTTTAAGATAATAAATTTTGGTCTCAATGCCTATTTTTCATTCGAGTTTGTGATCCTTTAGTGAGAGTACTTGATATGAATGGATTTTGCTATAATTTTGTATGTTATTTCATTTGAATTCATTCCTATTTTTTGTGTTTAATTGCGCATTTTGTGTTCATGTTGATTTCATACATAGATTTAATGATGGAATACAAATAGAAGATTAAAGCATGAAGTTTTGAAGCCATTTGAAGCATCAAAGATGCTGTCCAAAATGACAACATGAAGAGGATGTAGTTAGCGTTTAATGCCAGCGTAAAACATTGGCATTGCAGCTAGTGTATAATGCAGCTGCCAAGAGTAAAATGCAAGGTGTGAATAGGGATTGAAGGGAAGCAACTTAAATTGTCCCATCATAAAACAGTGGAGGCCGGCTTGCAATAGGAGCTGTGCCTGCGAGAGCGGGCTAGGTGGTAGAGAGGAGAGGTGTGGTTGATAGTGCAATTGGACCAAAAACCTCAACTCTTTAATTGTCCCATCCGCTACAATAGAAAGGAGAAGAAGTTTGGTCGTGAAGGAAGATTAGCTATGTTTTTGGTTAGGGAAATAAGTAAGGGGCTTATGCATTTTTTTGGAATAGACAAATGGAAGGCTAAGATCCTGACACCAGTTCGGAGGTGACATTGATGTCGACGACCCGGGTTAAGTGTATTTTTCAATCTTTGTTATTTCTTTGTCTCATTAGAAATTGATTGTGTTATCCTATATTAATTGATTTGGGATTTGTGTATGAATAATCAGATTTTTATTATTCTTCGATTATTTGTGTATAAACCCATAGGGTATTGTGAAAGGATGACTTTAATACATTCATTGAATAGTTTGATTGTATAACATTGCTAGAATTTTGATATAATCCGTAATTGTTATGTTGAAATTCATGTGTAGCGACTAATGATTCGTAATCATTAGTGATGACATGACCAAGGTTAAATAACGCATTGTACGTGGTTGCCTCCTTGATTAATCGGTTTTCCTAATTCTTAATGCTACTGCCTAATTAAATCTAGAGATCGTATCCTAGGTTATTTGGTGGTTAGGTTTAATCAACGATTGTATCTTGATTAAACAAAACCCAAAGAAAAATTCGGGTTAATTATTAACCCACGATTAATAGTTGTAGGAGAGGGTTGAGAACAACAAATTGTTGAATTATTCTTAATTAGGGTGTAGGCCTAGATTAAACCAAAGAACCCGATTCCTATTGAATTCCCTAATTTTACCATTTTTGTTTATTTTCTTTAATTTGTTTTTATTAGTTAGTTTCATTTTTTTTTACAAAATCTAAAACCCTCTGTTTTTCTTAAACACCGATTAATTTCATTTCATAAGCTAACCGAACACTTCCTGTGGGATCGACCTAGACTCACCATTGCTATAGTAGTAGTCTAGTTATTTTATTTTGACTAGCGTGATGATGTGCAGGTCAATTTTGGCGTCGTTGCCTGGGAGTGCAACGTTAGTTTTTGTTTGTGATTTTAATTAGTGTTTTGTATATATTTGTTCATAATTAGTTTCTTTTTAGTTATTTCGTGATCTTTCCTTTATTGTATTTTGTGTTTGTGTTTTATAAAAATTAAAAAAATCATGGATGGAAGTAATTTTTTCTTTAATTCATATTCTCAATCCTATAATAATGTTTGGACTGATCAACCAAACTTTTTTTATGGATGGGATAATCATCATAATTACTTCTATGATAGTTTGAAGGAAGCACATCAATTCTCATATAGACCAGAAGCTTCCTATCTCAACTCTCGTCCATCTCTGGAAGAGTTGAGTAATATTATAAAAGCTAATACTTTGCAATTGCAGCAAAATAGTTTACAATTCTAGTAGGATGGAGGGCAATATCCAAAAACTACATAGTCTAGCACCCAAAATTTAGAGAGCCAACATAACTGAGGTACATCTCTAGAAGAAATGATTAATATTATGGTTGCTAACAATCTTTGAATTTGACAGGATATGTAGCAGTTCCAACAGAATATGCAACAACTATTTCAGTAACCTGTACAACAAATCCGACAGGATGCTCCACAATTCCAGCAAGATGCATTGCCTCGATGGGGAGATATCAATCATTTGGAACCACAAAGCGAAGAGGAGCACCCGTATCTACCCGAGGTGTACTCGATGGATATTAGTGCGGAAAGCTTACAAAGTGAAGAGAAGCTTGAGAATTTTGAGGTCAATTCTTAACGAATTGTTTGTGTCGAAGAAGCTGAGGAGGAGCTCGAAGTAAAAAAAGATACATCTATTAGCTCAGAGGTAAGTACTAAGCCTATTATTATTTTTGAAACTAACTCTTCACCTTTACCTAGCAAGTTGGAAAAATTAAACGAATAAGAAAAAGTTGAAGAGTCATTCAAAGTATTTCAAAAGAGTGAGGACTCAGTAGAGATGAAGAATTTAAAGGAAGAGAAAGAGCTATGAGAAGTGTAGTTTTTAGGAGAGCTGTGGGTAAGTGAGCTGAAGATCAAAGGTGGAAAGCAGGATGTCAAGTCTCCACACCCATTGGCAATACTTTTATAAAGACCATCTTGGTGTGAGAAGGGCGATGCCCGAAAAGGCAAGTGGACATTAGAGTATAATGACGAAACGATGAAGTTCCACTCCTCAGAAGCCTCAAGGCATCATACTAATAAGGAGCTTACTTCAAGGGAAGGTACTCTAGGCTCCTTACGGAGTTTGAGCATGCTTCTTGTTGGGCTCAAGCAT
>JAOSBO010000005.1:29526049-29538161 GCA_027563915.1 Erythroxylum rotundifolium
ACATATGTGAGGGTTGGTTAATGTTGGGATGTTATTTTATGTCTTATCATTGAAATTCCCATGTTAATGTAGTTTCTCTTAATGTTAAAAAAAAGACAAGAAAAGAAAAAAAAGAAAATAAAAAAAATGAAAAAGAAAGAAAAAATGAAAAAATTGTTTAAATAAATGTATCTAGGAGCATGTGCATACGTATTGAAAAGTTGTTTATGATTAATGCATTCTCTTAAAGTTGTGATGAATGGGTTATCTGAGTATATTGGATATGAGGTAGATGTTGGCTTGGAAGGTTAACTCTGGTGTTTTCAATATATTGTTGGCATAAATTGTATAAGTGATTCCTTGGAATTGGTATATGTTTCATATGGTTGGTGTGTGAGAGTTGAATGGGGTTATGAATTATAAATGTTGCATTTTGTCATAGCTGATAGTACCCAGTTTTTGATTGAGTGTTACTTTTGTTTCACTATCTTTGATGGCTTTCATGCTACTTGACCAAAATATATCTCACCTTACCTTTACCCACATTAGAACCTTGAAAAGTCCTCTAATATATGATTTTGCATATGAATTTTAGTGGTGGAGAAATGAAATGATATTCAAAGTTGTGGATTGTCATGATCATGAATGGTGTTGAGTGTACCCGTTGATATATGTTACTTAAAACACATTTTTCGAATCTACAATTAGATTGCTCCGTTTTTAAAGATATTGATTGTTAATTGATCATTAGTAAAAACTTGGAATGCTGCATTCTTGTTATGATTTTTAAAAGTCACTCATCTTTGCTTGTGATTATATAGTCTTAGAAAATATAGGAATTGAGTAAATGTTTTTGGGTCTTTAAGCTTAATTTTAATGTTTTGCCCGAGGATGACCAAAAGCTAAGTGTGGGGGTATTGGACATGAATGGATTTTGCTATATTTTTGTATATTATTTCATTTGAATTCATTCCTATTTTTTGTGTTTAATTGCTCGTTTTGTGTTCCTGTTGATTTTACATGTAAATTTAATGATGAAATACAAATAAAAGATTAAACCATGAAGTTTTAAAGCCATTTGAAGCATCAAAGATGCTGTCTAAAATGATAGCCCATGAAGAGGTTGCAACTAGTGTTTAACACTAGCGTAAAATGCTGGCACTACAGTTAGCATTTAACGCCAGTGCAAAACACTGTCATATAACTTAGCCGCCAAGAGTAAAATGCAAGGCGTGAACAAGGACTAAAGGGAAGCAACTTAAATTGTCCCATTATAAAATAGTGGCAGCTCGACTTACAATAGGAGTTGCGCCTGTGAGAGAGGGTTGGGTGGCAAAGAGGAGAGGTGTGGTGAACAGTGTAATTGGACCAAAAACCTCAACTCTTTAATTGTCCCATCAGCTACAATAGATAAGAGAAGAAGCTTGGTCGTGAAAGAAGATTAGGTAGGGGAAATAAGTAAGGGGCTGATGCATTTTCTTGGAATAGACAAATGAAACGCTAAGATCCCAACATCGATTCGGAGGTGCCATCGACGCTGACGACCCAGGTTAAGTGTATTTTTCATTTTTTGTTGTTTCTTTCTCTTATTAGAAATTGATTGTGTTATCCTATATTAATTGATTTGGGTTTTGTGTATAGATAATTGTATTTTTGTTATTGTTCGATTATTTGTGTATGAACCCATAGGTTATTATGAAAGGATTATTTTAATATTTCATTGAATCGTTTGATTGTAATACCATTGCTAGAATTTCGATATAATCCGTAATTGTTATGTTGAAATTCATGTGTAGCGACTAATGATTCGTAATCATTAGGGATGATATGACCTAGGTTAAATGACTCATCGTATGTGGTTGTTGCCTTGATCAATCGATTTTCCTAATTCTTAATGCTACTGCCTAATTAAATATAGAGATCGTATCTTGGGTTATTTGGCGATCAGGTTTAATCAATGATCGTATCTTGATCAAACAAAACTTAAGGGAAATTTTGGGTTAATTATTAACCCACCATTAATAGTTATTTGTAGAGGGTTGAAAACAAAAAATCGTTAAATTATGCTTAATTAGGGTGTAGGTCGAGATTGAACCAAAGAACCGGGTCCCTACCGAATTCCTCAATTTTACAATTTTTCTTATATTTTCTTTAATTTGTTTTTATTAGTTAGTTTCATTTTATTTTTTTTATCACAATCTAAAACCCCACATTTTTCCTAAACACCGATTAATTTCATTTTATAAGCTAACCGAACACTCACTATGAGATCGACCTAAACTCACCACTGCTACAGCAGTAGTCTAGTTATTTTATTTTGACTAGCATAACGACGCGCAGGTCATTTTGATCCAGAAATAGGTTTGCGAATACCATCAATATCTACTGGCGGTGTAACAATGAAAGTGATAATAAATACAGAAGTTGCGGTCAATAAAGTAGGGATCATCAAAACACCAAACCATCCAATGTAAAGATGGTTTTCAATGTTGGTTATCCAATTACAGAAGCGTCCCTATAGGCTTTCGCTTTCGCGTCTCTTTAAAATTGACAGTGTTTTACACTGATGTTAAACACTAGCTACAACCTCTTCATGGGCTGTCATTTTGAACAGCATCTTTGATGCTTCAAATGGCTTCAAAACTTTATACTTTAATATTCTATTTGAATTTCATCATTAACTCTACATGTAAAATCAATAGGAACACATAATGAGCAATTAAATACAAAAATAGGAATGAATTCAATTGAAATAACATTAAAAAATAGCAAGCCCATTCATATCAGTACTTCATATGGATGATAGTGATCAGAAAGTAACAGTGAGTGTTATTTTTATGATGCCATAGAGAGAGTGAAGGAAGCAATCAAGGTCAACATGAAAAATAGAATTTTTTTTATATGCATCTTATCTTGTAGTCATCAATAGGAGATGAGAAAGATAACCTTACTCTCTGTTATTTGCAGGAGGGGTATTTTTTGTAATCCTTGTGTCTATTTCATTAGTTTTACAAAAAAAAGTTGAAATTAATAAAGGAATGATATCAACTATTGCAATAATTGCTGCCTATTAGATGATGCAAGATCTCACAGCTCATAAATGGAGATTTATAAGGATGCTTATGGTGATTTTGGGATGCCAATTGCTAGTCGTCAAAGAGACAAACTTAATCTATGTATTTTTTTTCACTTTTGTTATTTGTTGAAAATTAATCATCACTTTATTTTGTTTATCATGTTACTTTTGTTATCTTATAGTTGCTTGGTAGGACCAATTAGGAAGTGATGTTCCAGAATTGCAAAGGTTTGCAATTTGACTTCTAAGTCAATGCGTGAGTGTAACATGGTTTGAACGACATAGGAACACTTTTTTAATACATCTATTGTAAAAAAGGAATAGATTGGAGCACAAAAGATTGAACAAATTGGTCTTTGTTTGATACAATTTAAAGCTTTGACAAAGGTACGCTATTATCATTATTAAGATGATATAATTTCTTATAATTTTTAAGTAATTTAATTTAATTATTTACTAGGACTTTTAATAAAACAAGTAATTTTGTAAATCCAAATTGCCTTGATCATATCGATCTTTTAACGTATTGGGTTTCTAAAGAGCTAAGTTTAACAGACAAGAGTGTCTTGGAAGATAACCTTGGACAAGATTAATATGTCATTCAGTGCAATGAATTTGAATGATAGTAATGAAGAAAGCTCATTTCAATGATAAAGATTTTGAATCAAATGAAAATTGAAGTCAATACAATTTGAGCGATTATTAGATTGAGTGAAGTTCCAGGTTTTATTTTTTTCTTTTCTTTTAATTTCACTTATATTTAATGTATATTTTAAATTCTATATATGTATTATAAATATAATTGTAAATGTTTTTGTGTCAAGTGTCACTTCTAGTTGATTGCTTCCTCGACTTGAACTATTATTGTAAATTGTAGTTGTTAGATAGTCATGGATATTTACAACTATTTCTATTTGATGTTTAGATGTAACTATTATATATTATATGATGAAATTTTAATATTTTAAATACTTTGTATTGTTCTTAATTTTATATTTGTATGATGATTAAATAAATTTTTATTTAAATTGTGGTTATTATTTACATGTGAAAATAATATTAATAAAAATAAATTATTGTTATTTTAATTTTTATTAGTATGATTTTTGAAGATATGGTTGATGTAAAATTATAAATTATATAAATACAATGCATTGAGAGATTCTTTTTATAATTTTAAAAAATTTAGAAACTCTTTTATAAATTTAAAAAAATTATTCACAATGATACCTAATATTGACTAGTTTGATATAGTATGTTAGGACTAAATCTGGTATCAATATCAATATAGTATTCATAACATTGAATAAAGTAGATAAATGGGTGTTTCCCATTAGGGATGGCAACTAGGTTCGTGCGCTGGCCCAAAGTCAATAGACCAGGCTCTGGTTGACCAGCTCTAGGGCTTGATTTTTTAGACCCAATCGTGCTTTAGGCTAATATTGGCCTCAGGCTGCCCAGATCAACCCCGATCTGAGGCCCGAACAATCTAACCAAAAAGATGTCGTTTTGTTAAAAAAGACGTCATTTAAACCTTTATTAAAAAAATTGGTGGTGGCAAGTCCTGGCCTGACCCAACCTATTATTGTCCTTATTTCACATATACAATTTGGTCGCACATGCTATTACTATCCCTTTTCCTTTTTTAGTATTTACTTATGACTAATTTATCTCGGTCGAATGTACGGTTATGGTTTACAACATGAGAAGTCCTTGTCTACACTATCTTCTCTGCTACTGATGCTAAGAGAAAAGTTAAAGACTTCCATGTCCTTATATTTATCTTACCTTATCTCTCTTCTTTTTCAGTTATTTAGTTTTTACAAATGCCATGTGGTCATTGATTCATGAGATAAACAATGACATTCACTCCTCTTTTTAGGTATGATTCTTGATTAATCGATCTCTTTTGCTGTGGTGATTCCTAAGTTTTATTGTGTTACTAAATTTTTGTTCTTTATGTGTGTTGTGGTTTTGATATTAGCTTCTTTGTGTGATTTAAGGTTTAATGCTTTATGGGTTTTATTATTTTGATCTCTTTGTATTTAATATTATTAGTCAAGATTGAATTTTTATGCTTAATAATCTTACAATTTCATTTCAGAAGATTTTTTGTTCTTTCATTTCAACAAACCCCATTTCTCTGCTTTGCCGCCATGGCTTTGGTAAGCTTAAACGACTTAGATCTGGTCAATCTTATGAATGGTTACTTGATTTATTTTCATTGCACTTGATTTTATTCTACTTGTTACAATGAACTATTGCAGTTTGTTTTTTTTTTAACAGTAGATTGTTGTATACAACTAAATGCTCGATGATTTGGTAATTTTAAAAACTCGTCACGTTCATATCTTCTTGATAAATTTTCTTTTTGCTTAAGTTCTAATGTTTGCTCCCTAGTTTGTTGTGGGTTTTCTTTGATACACATTTTTAGTAAAGATTGTACTTTTATTATTTGATCATCCATAACTTTTAAGAATATGAACGATACTTATTATAAGTAGTGATAGGATATTCGCTATCGACGGTGGAAGTTTAGCCATAGCTTCCCATGTTGAGTTTTTAAGAAATTGGTCATGTTAGGGTCAGAGTCAGAGTCAGAGTGAGAGTCAGAGTCAGAGTTAGAATTAGAGTCATCTACATTAAATGCCCTGGTGTTTGTGTCTTTTTGTTGCTACGGATGGATTATTGCTCGAGTTGAGACACATTTCGAAAGTAAAGCCACATGTTTAGTATTTAATAAAACGATGTAGTAATTCATTGTTTTGTTGGGGATGCCATGGATGCATGCATCACATGCATGAGAACGCAGTGGAAGTGTTAGAATCTAGATTCCAACATCATAACAACCCCAAAAAAACATAGAATCAAACATGCATGCATGAATATGTAAACAACATGAAATATAAAAAAATTTTAACTTTTGTTTCTCCTCCTTTCTTGTTTCTTCTCCTTGTTTGGGTTGTTGCAAACACCAAACCCTTCTTTGATCACCCAAGAACATGCAAAGATTAAGAAGAAACAATGTATAAGGGTTATTGGAGCACCAAACTAGATGCATTCTAACAGATGCTCAAAATAATAGAAGATAGATCAAGAATCTTGTTGCATGCACTGTAATTCATACAACAATTGCATAAAAAGCAAAAACAAGACTCTTGATACATCTCTCCCAGTCTAGAACTCTTCTAGAACCCTTAAGCTCTTACTTGAGTGTATAAGAAGTGGTAAGACCTTGTGTACATAAGTGAAGAACTCATTTATGTACTCATTCGTGGCCTTTGTCACAATCGTGGCTAATGAGCCACGATCGTGGCCTAGGCTTGCCTTATAGGCCATGATTGTGGCCTACTTAAATTTGGCCATACACACTATGTTTTTCATTTGATCTTTTATGCGTGTGACCTTTAGGTTCTCGGTTATTTTAAGTACTTGAATTAACTCTTAATTCAAGCAAATCATGATGTCAATTGTCAAAATATAAGTGGATTAATACATAAACTCTTTGATAGTTAATTATTTAACTTATGAACTTTTTCATAGACAATTACCGTACAATTCGTCCTTTCACCATACTATACCCCACTTGTTTCAGAGTATAAGCTATGTGTCAACTCCCACTAGACTGACCACATCACATCTAGTCCAAGTGATGGTAGTTGTTATCCTAGGTTCTCATTACTCTATTTGTCATTAAAGACTCTCTTCATGGCACATAATTGCTATAGCTAGAGACTCCTAAGTAATGACTCCGACAAGAGGCTGTAGGTATAATCTCCTTCTATCAGGAATGGTGAATCCTTTATCGGCTACTCAATTACCTTTGAATACCAATAGCTGTACCCAATTACCACCCTAAAAGCAACCTTGTCTTGAGGTAACAAGGAATGATGCCAAAGCACAAAATTGGTATCTAAGATATCCTTGAGTACCTCAAGTCTAAGGATATTTGCACCATTGCTATAATGAGATTAATCATTGACATTTGATAGATCATCCATATAATAATCTCATTTTGAGTCATCCGATGTACTTACTACCCTTAGTAAGTATCCACATATTAACTCTAAACATCTTAGGCTTACAGTTTGTAAGATCTACTGCTTGACCAAATCGAGGAGTATAATATGTGCTAGTTTGTCTAGATTATTAATGTCCTATCTTATTAATCCTATGAGTAGGGATTGTCTAGATACTAATATAATTACACATGATAGGAATCTCTTTATCATGATCTCATCATGATTTCCTTCATGCTATGTTTTGTATAATGGACTTTATTAATTCGATTTAAGATCGACATCAATTTATATATAAACGAATATCAAATCAATGAAAAATGCCTTTCGCTTTATTAACCAAAATAAAGTTTGTACAAAAATGCTAAAGGTGATTGTCTTTAAAGTACTACTCTAACACATTTCATCTAAATAACTTGAATAAAACCACATCGTTAGCTTAAAGTAGCAAATTAGCCTTTATATATTGTGACACAACAGTTGCTAGTTATCCCTTCGAGGATATCATAATGGGAGGTAGAGAAACCAAAGTAGTGAAATAAAATCTCTTTAGCCTTTTATAAACTTGTGAGGAAATCACCAAGCTAAGAAAACCACAGAAACTCTGAAATAAAATCAAAGAAAGGCACACCAAATTTTTACGTGGAAAACCTTCTTAATATGGAAAGTAAAAACCATGGGACCATAGTCCAAAATATCTCCACTATCTAAAATAATGGGTACAAAAAAAATTCTCTAGATAAAGCTTAAGATGATACACCAAGATATTTAAGAAATTAAACTAGTGGAAATAAAAAAAGTGAAAAATATCTCATAAATAGAGCAATACTAGTGCCAAATTATTAAGCATAAAATTGTGACCCACAACAACCTCAAAACTTAAGTCTTGGAATGTTGTTGATAAAATATCATTTAAATTGGATCACAAATAGCCTTCAATTGAAAGCTTAATCGAAGATATATCACTCTCTATTTTACTAAGTTTGTAGTGTTCTGAACACTTTGCTTGGGAAGCTTAAGTCTTCCCTCTTGGTGTCTATTTATAGGGAGAAATCTACTTAATCCTTCCTTCCACTTTCGATGTAGGATTTGTTAAATGTATGGACTTCTAATAAATCTCTCTCTCCTGACATTTGGGATCATCGTCATAGAGGGAGAATCCTCCTTTTCCATATCAGTTAGAAGGACTTACCATCCTTACTATCATCCTGCATACTTCAAGCTTATCTCTTGGTAATGCCTTTGTCAACATATCAGCACGATTTTCATCCATGTGTATCTTCTCAAGTGCTAACAACTTGGAATTCAAAACATCTTTGATCCAACGGTATCTTATCTCTATATGTTTTGATTTCAAATAGAGAGTTGGATTTTTACCAAGATGGATGACACTCTGATTATCACAATACATGACATATCTATCTTGCTTGAACTCAAGTTCCTGGATGTATATCTTCATCCTCTAACTCCTTACATGCTTTTGTTACTGCAATATACTCCACCTTAGTAGTATGTAACGTAGTGCACTTCTGTAATATTGAATGCCATAATACTGCTCCCCCTATAAAAGCGATAAAGTATCTTGAAGTAGACTTTCTAATATCAACATCTCCGCCTAGATCTTAATCTGTGTAGCCTACTAATATAGGCTTTTCATTTTTGAAACTAAAACTCAAGTCATAAGTAGCTCGAAGATATCTCATGATTCACTTTACAACATTCCAATGCTTTCTTCCCTATTAACTGCATGAGCTATGTTTGGTTGTTTGCATACCATGACATACATCAAACTTACTACTGCTGAGGAGTAAGGAATATTCTACATATCTCTCATCTTTGCTTCTGTAAAAGGACTGTGTTTATTGCTTAACTTAAAGTAGGTTACAAAACTTTAGCATTTTCTATGTTGAATCTTTGAAGCACCTTCTAAATGTACTTCTCTTGAAACAAATATAACCTCCTTGTACTTTTGTCTCGAGTAATCCTTATACCAATGATATACTTTGTTGGTCCCAAGTCTTTCATTAAAAAAATTGCTCAACTGCTTCTTCAAGTTGACAATTCTGTAGTTGTAAATAATTAAATCATCCTTAGAGAATTTCTATATGAAAACACAATGGTCAAAAGTCATTTTCTTATAGCCTTGCTCCCCTATAGTTGACTCAAACTTCTTGTACCATTGTCTTGGTTCTTGTTATAATCCATAAAGACTCTTCTTCAGCCTAAATATATAATATTTTTTCCCTTGACTTTGAAACCCTCTAGTTTCTCTATATAGATCTCTTCCTCTAAATCACTACAAAGGAAGGCAGTCTTCACATCCATCTGCTCGACTTCTAGATCAAAACTAGCTGTTAAGCTGAGGATTACTCAATAGATGATATCTTCATCACCGGTGAGGATATTTCATCGAAATCAATACCCTTCTTTGACTGAATCCCTTTACCACCAGCCTAGTTTATATTGTGGATATGACGAGTATTCTTCATGATTTACCCTAAACACCCATCTATTCTTTTCTTTTTTTTCCTTTGGGGAGCTTTACTAGGTCAGAAGTATGATTCTTAGAAAGTGACTTCATCTCTTCAACCATGGCTTCAACCTACTATTGCTTCTGTTCATCTTCCATGGCTTCTTTATAATTCTTAGGTTCTCCCTCGTGTGTGAGTAACACATACTCATTTGGAGAGTGTTGAGGAGAAGGTCTTTTGTCTCTATCAGACCTTCTGAATGGAGCTGGATCCTTTACTTGATATGCCTAGTCATCATTACCATCATTTGCTTTTATTGGTCAAGGAACATCCTTATCAACTACATCTTGTTGAGTATTCTCTTCAACATTCTCTTGTGTTGATGCCTTGCTAACTGGATCCAAATCAAGCATATCACCAATATCTTTGGGTGCTATATCTTTTGCCTTTTAGATATCCTTGATGGTCTCATTTTCCACGAACACAACATCGCGACTTCGGATAAACTTCTTGCTGACTAGATCATAAAGTCATAACCAAACTCATAAAGGTTATAACCTAGAAAGATGCACTGTATTCTCTTAACATCAATCTTGGATCTCTCATCTTTGGGCATGTGCACGAACACCTTACATCCAAATACACGAAGATGATCATATTTGACATCTTTTCCTGACTAGACTCTATCAGGCACATTAGACTGCAATGGAATAGAGGGTAAGAGATTCACCATATGCACTGCTTTATTCAATGCCTCTTCACAAAATTGTTTTGGCAGCTTTGCTTGTGATAAATAAGTATCTGACTCTTTCCACCAAAGTTATATTCATCATTTCTACCAAATCGTTCAATTGTGGCATCTTTGGCAGTGTCTTATTATGTCGAATGCCTTGCTCTTTGCAATACTAATCAAATGGACCAAAATACTCTCCCTCGTTATTATTCCGAATGCATTTCAGTTTCTCCCTTGTCTCTCTTTCAATTAAAGCTTGAAATTTTTTGAAGACCTCTAATGCCTGATCCTTCAACTTCAAGGTGTAAGCCTATATCTTCCTTAAGTGATCACTAATAAAAGTCAAGAAGTAGAGAGCACTACCAAGTGACTTTGTCTTCATCGGACCATATATGTTAAAATGTACCAAATCAAGTACACTTGGTTTTCTATAGGGAGGCTTGGTTTTCTGGAGGGAGAACTCTTAAAAGCAACCTGATTATGCCTTTCTTTTAAACAATAAGCACATTTTCTGAGACACATACTCTCAACACCAGATAAATGTCCCCTTTTAGTTAACACTGCTAAACCTTTCTCACTTACGTGCCTGAGTCTTTTATGCCACAACTCAATTGCATATACATCTTCCATAGCATTAACACTGCTATTGGGAGAGTTGACTTTCATCATGTATTGCGTCTCGTGCTTCTTACCTTTGGATACAATCATGGCACATTTGGTAAGTTCCTATACATTGTTATGGAATGTGCTACAAAACCCTTCATCGTCAAGCTTCCCACAGATATGATACTGAATCTGATATCTGAAATATGTTTGACATTTTTCAGTACTAATCTAGTTTGGTTATTAGTCTCCAAGATAGCTTGTGCGAAGCCATTATTTCCCATCTTTACATGCCTATAATCTCTAGATTTATAAGATGTAAATAGTGTCTGTTGAGCAGTCGTGAGAGTTGAAACGCCATTATCAATTACCTAACTCTTTTCTTCTCATAGAATACTAATATACTCATCACATATCACATGTAGATCCTTAATGACAGTAATTCGATCTTGACTGCTATCATCATTCTTCTCTAGTTCCTAATTCATCTTGCCTTCTATTTTCAGGTTTCGATAGTTCTTCTGCATATAGCCATTTCCACTATAATAGAAGCATTTAATGTTGGCATATTTGTTGGGCCTGTTATTGAATCTGCCTTTCTGGCCTGACCCTCTGCTTTTGCTTCTCCCCCTTATCTCCATGATCAAGACATCGGACTCAAGAGATGAGCCTTGAGTCTTTCTTCTGGACTCCTTCTTTAAAAGGCTACTTTTAACCTTTTCCATCGAGACTACACCTTCAAGGGTTGAGTTAAAGAGCGTTGTTCTTAACATCTTTCAAGAGTTCGGTAAGGATCCCAAAAGCCATTATCCGAGCAACTCATCATCGTAAGTGAGCTTCATGGTGGCCATCTAATTAATCATCACTTGATAAGTATTCGAATGATCATCATCGGTGTTCCATCTCAGTATCTTAGGTCCATAAGTTGTTTAATTAGGAAAATTTTCTTGTTGATAGACTTTCAAGCATAAAGGCTCTCGAGTTTGGCTCATAACTTGTCTACTGCTTTCTCGTTGGAGATATGATTCCGAATATTATCATCCACCCAGTTTCTGATGACATAGACTTGTCTATATAATAGACTCCACTCGGTGTCAGATTTGCCTTTGGTTTTCGTGATACAGAATAACAACTCATGGTATCCCTTCACATAAAGGAGATCTTCCATATTCTCTTTCCATATTGGAAGTTGCCACTATTCAGACTGATCATTCTGTTTGTGTTGACTTTT
>JAOSBO010000005.1:29538261-29548299 GCA_027563915.1 Erythroxylum rotundifolium
GTATTCGTGAATAGTGATTGTACAAATAAATAGTAACAATACATGTAAATAATGCCCAGTATCTTCAAATAGTGATCTATCTTATTTTCTGATGTGAAAGATCCATTATTCAATGGCAAGTAATCGTATTCGTGAATAGTGATTGTACAAATAAATAGTAACAATACATGTAAATAATGCCCAGTATCTTCAAATAGTGATCTATCTTATTTTCTGATGTGAAAGATCCATTATTCAATGGCAACCACAGAGCATATAATAACTAGACCTGTACACTCAAACCATTCTCTGATACTAGTTTGATGGAAGGTATACACACTAAAGTAGCGGAACAAAATCTCTTCCGTCTTTTGTAGACCTGTGAGGAAATCATTAAGCAGAGAAAACCACAGAAACTTCAAAATAAAATCAAAGAAAGGCACATCAAATTTTTACGTGAAAAACCTTCTCAATATAGAGAGTAAAAACTACGAGACCATAATTCAAATGTCTCTACCTCCTTAAATAATATATGCAACAAATTTATCTAGATAAAGTTAGAAATAATACACCGAGATACACACGAAATTAAATTCTTGGAAATACAAAGAGAGTGAAAAATATCTCATAAATAGAGAAATACTAGTGCTAAATTATCATACACAAATCTGTGATCTATATTAACATCAAGACCTAAGTCTTAGACTATTGCTAATAAAATATCATCTAAATCAGGTCATGAATAACCTTCGATTGAAAGCGTAATCATGGATATATCACTCTCTATTTTACTAAGCTTATATTGCTTTGAATACTTCGTTTAGGATGCTTAAATCTTCTCTCTTGATATCCATTTATAGGGAAAATTCTATTTAAACCCTCCTTCCACTTTCGATGTGAGATTTCTTAAATGAACGGACTTCCAACAATATGATAAAATTGGAATGATACCGAAAAGATTAGCATGACCCCTAAGCAATAATGAAGATTTGTTATGTAATTTTCTTAAGCAATAATGAAGATTTGATATGTAATTTTCTTAAAGCCTTGTCTTGTAAATTGTTATCAACTAATGAAGATTTATAAGCTGAAGTTTTTGTGCTCTTTTTTAGTAATAAGATTTGTAGTTGTTATTATTTTATTTTAATTATTTATTATTATTTTATTCTAAATATTTTTTACTTATTTATTTAGTTGTTTTATTTTATTTAACATATGTATGCACTTCTATTCATAATTTCGTAATATTTTCATGGCTCATTCGAAAATATCGTAGGCTGCTTATTATCCGATCTTTTCGGTTTTCGCTGCCGAGCGAAATTTCTAAGTTATTGTTGATGATGACGATTATGTGGTATATCTATTTCAGCAAACTTAACCAATTGCTTGTAATGCATTCATTACAAGTAACTTGAGGAGGTGAGAAAGAAAAGCGTCACCATCTTTCTCTCGTATTATCTCTACCTTCAGTGGTGGGTTGTGAAACAACTAATGGAGTCACCATCGATCACGTCTGTAGCCATGTCGTTGTTTTTGGTGGGAGTAGTGACATGGGCATGGAGAGTCTTGAACTGGGTGTGGTTGAGACCGAAGAGACTTGAAAGGTATCTAAGACAACAGGGCCTCAAAGGCACACCGTATAGACTTGTGTTTGGAGACTTGAAGAAGAACGCCGCGATGTTGAAACAAGCAAGATCAAGGCCCGTAACTCTCTCCGATGCTGTTGCGCCTCGTGTCATTCCTATCCTTCATCGAACGGTCAAGGACTGCGGTAAGTCATCTCACTCTTATTTTCTCCTTTCATTCTGCTCCTCTTCCCTTTGCTTATTTTGTTTCTAATAAGACAGAATGCTTCCAAAGGCCAGTTTCTCACTTTTTTCTTCAAAACCCAGATACAAATAGTGGGGCAAAATGCTTACACGATCCATGTTGGCAATTGCATCCTACTTTTGAAATTTATAAAAATATCGTCTCTTCTTCTAAAGATGTCTCATTCTGTAGTTGATATGATGAAAGAATATTGAATAGGGTGGGTATGATAAATAAGGGAAATATTAGTATGGGTGGGAATGGGATCCATATTCCGTAACTAAACTAGATGTAACTGGATATTATCTTATCTGTATTATTTTATTTTATTCTTTTTACATCGGAAAATGCCCAATTAGTTTGTATTTAAGTCCGAAGTTATTGATTTGTATCTATCGGTACCCATTTCCACAATCAAATTATACATATAAACTTGAATTATTTTTTATGTGTACTCTTTTAAGCTCTTTTTCCTGGAAGTTGAAAATTTATTTAACTCTCAAATGGGAACAAATTAGTACAATGCATATTAAAAGAAAACGAATTCAGCCATGGAAAGAGGCATAAAGGTAAAACTTTTGACTAAACGTTAGGATAAAACAAAGAAAAATCTGACTATAGTACTAGAAACTTGTTAACTGTGGAGAAAGTAATAGTGAAAACAACAGATAGGCTCTAAAGGCATGTAGCTTGAGATGCATCTTTGTTGAGAGTATCCACATGTGAGTGTTCCACATTGGAGAAAGAGTACTAACATATAAACCTAGTGGGCTACTCCACCTATCACCAATTGATTTTAGAATGGAACCTCCCTTGGGCTTGTGTGTGGTCTAACTTTCTTTCTCGTGTGGGCCCGTAGGTCCATTGTAAATTCAACATGGTATCAGAGCCAAAAGAAGATCTTGGCCTACTATTTGTCCCAGAAGAGGGTCCGTTATTTAAACAACTGGAGAAAGGATTGAAATCCACATGGAGCAAGTGACCCACTACTATTGTTTGCCCCAGGAGGAGGCTTATTTGACCTCATTCAGAAGTTCAGCCCTGATGAGGATTGTTTACATACCTCTCCAGATAGCTCAAGAAAAAAGAGACTCACATTTGAGGAGGAGTGTTGAGAATATCTACATGTCAGTGTCCCACATTGGAGAAAGAGGGGAAAGAAGACTAACATATAAGCCTAGTGGGCTACTCCACCTATCACCAATTAGTTTTAGGATAGAACCTCACTTGGACTTGTGTGTGGTCTAATTTTCCTTCTCATGTGGACCCGTAGGCCCATTGCAAATTCAATAATCTCAAAGTTTTCTCAATAGTGTAAACAACAAATAGGCTCTAAAGGCACGTAGATTGTGATGCCTCTGAAAGTTTTCTCAATCTAAAGATTTGTAGCAACAAAGAAGAAGCAACTTGATAGAGTAGGATAATAATCTTATTTTGATGTTTGCTTTTTGGATTTGATAAAGAGGGCTTGAACAGACTTTCTCCTAGGTTTGTTGGGACAAACTCTGGTTGATAATTAAGCTAAGAGTTAAAATTTGTTTCCAATCTCTCTTATCTATCCAAAGGTTATATGGCAATAGACAATCTTCTTGTTTGGTTCTCTTCAAAAATCTACAATTTCTTTTAGACCAAATCTCATAAACAATACAACCAAAAGCCATATGAAATTGATTCAAAAAAAAAAACCATTATGAAATTATAAGATCTTCTTTGGTCTGACTCCAGAATTTGCAAATCTATTCTATTATATCATACCATTGCCATTATTGAATCGCACATTACAAAGAGCTAGTAGTTTGTTCTATATGATTGTTGGAAAAGGGAGATTTAAAGAATAGATAACCAGCCAAAGAGTAAAGCAAGTTTTGAAGATGTTTTCCTATAGCCACACTACCTTGAACTAGGGTACACATTGTTGTTGAGGAACAAAGATCTCCAAGCAAGATTTATTGGAAAGGTCCACTTAACGAAATCATAATTCATATATTTGAGTTCCTCCTATGTGATGATTAAGATACCATCATGATTGAGCAAGTAGACAATTATGTTATTGTTTCTTCTAGCAATCATTACATTATATAAAACTTGTGCATTTCATATCCCCATCTTTTAACCAGTTATTCCTTGACTTTTTCCTTTGTAAAGAGGAAGAAACTTGTTTTATTTATTTATTTATTCACTACGAGCCTATTACATGCATTCTTGGTACAAAATGGGTGTTCTGGATTAAGTATAATGCTGATGATATTATTTCTAAATACAAGGCCTGTCTTGTGGCAAAAGGGTTCAATCAAAACCCTGGCATTGATTTTTCAGAAAATTTCAGTTCAATTGTTAAAGCCTCAACAATTAAAGTCGTTATGTCTATTGCTGTTTCCCATTACTGGGATAGCCAACAAGTTGACATCAATAACGCTTTTTTGAATGGTGATTGTAGGAAACTGCATACATCGGTTGACCCCAAGGATTTGAAAACAAAACATAGCCACATCATTTCTGCAAGTTAGCTAAAGCCTGTTTCATAAACTTAAACATGCTTTGCATTAATTGGGATTTCTCAATTCTAGGTCAGATACTTCCCTATTCTATTCACACAATCAGGGACATTACAATACTACTGGACTACGTGGATGTTATACTAATCACAGGAAACTCATGTCAAGCAATTCACACAGTCATCAACCGATTATAATCTCAGTTTCCATTAAAAACACTTGCAAGCATAAATCATTTTCTTGGTTTCGAGGTTTACTCAAATTGCAGTGGCTTATACCTTTCACAAAGCCACTATATCTAAGATCTACTTAGCAGAGCCAACATGTCCTTATTTAAGCCTTGCTCCATTTCAATCACCACAGCAACCAAACTATCACTTCATGATGGCACAGTTTTTGAGCATCCATTTCTCTACCACTATATTGTAGGAGCACTTCAGTACTTGAGCGACACTAGACTAGGCATAAGCTTCATTGTAAACAAACTAAGCCCGTTCTTAGCAAATCCTCTCAACACTCATTGGATTGCTTGTAAATGATTACTACGCTACCTGAAAGGCACTTCAAGTATGTGATTGCATTTTCGTCCTTCACCTACACCTCTAGACCTTCAAGCCTATAGTGATTCCAATTGGGCCAGCTTTCCGAATGATAGAAAGTCTACCATTGGTTATTGTGTCTTCCCGAGGGGAAACCTTATCTTTTGGATCTCCAAAAAGCAATCTGTAGTAGCTTGGTCAAGTACCGAAGCTGAATACCGAGCTCTCTTGCAAGTGTTTAATGAACTTTTATGGCTCACATTGTTACTCTCTAAGTTTGAGTTCTTTCTTCCTTACAAACCGACTTTGTGGTGCGACAATAATGGAGCTCGATCACTAGCTCAAAATCCAGTTTTTCACTCACAAACAAAACACATAGAAGTAGATGTGCATTTCATCAGAGATAAGGTAGAAAATGGATCTTTGGAAATCAAGTATGTGAGTACTATTGAGCAGCTTGCCGATATCCTCACGAAGCCTCTCACTTCAACAAGATTCATTCTTTTAGTCTCCAAACTAAACGTATTTTAGAGTCCTAGGTTTTGATTGAGTGGGGCTGTAAGAAAAGAAGGCACAAAGTGCACAAAGGGGAATCCAACTGCCAGCTAATATGAGCTGTCACACGTTTCCTGTTTCAACAGAATTCATCACAACTGTTGTTTTATTTCTCCTATTATTGTATGATTCATATTCATTGACCAAGTGTATATTAAACAGTCATGGAGATGAAATAAAATAACAATTCCTTTCAACATCTTTTCAACTTGGTCGTAAGGTCCATTCAACGAAATCATAATTCATATATTTGAGTTCCTCCTATGTGATGACTACGATCCCATCATGATTAAGCAAGGAGACAATTATGTTATGGTTTCTTCTGGCAATCACTACATTATAAAAAAATTGTGCATTTCTATTCCCATCTTTCACCCAATTATTCCTTGACTTTTTCCTTTATAAAGAGGAAGAAACTTGTTTATTTATTTATTTATTGGAGCTTGCTTTTCAAATTGATAAAGTCAGGCATATGTTGGGTTCCTTCTTCCTTGCTCTTGTATAAGATTGAGAGCTTTGAATGCATCCTTGTGTTGAGTTTTTTTGTTTGTTTTAGTTCCTCTTGTTTCCCTCACCTTTTGCTTACATTTAGCCTCAAAGCCTTGTACGAGAGTATTAAGTCCCCTAAATACTGCTTCATCGAACCCTTAGACATTGATGACGTATTATTGAACTTGAATGCTCCTTTCTTCTAATTGTGTGGATGTTAGGGAACACCTAATTGCCACATTGGTATTAGCTAGTCCGGTTATTGAATTAAAGTTGTTTGGGAAAGTAGTCAGCTACCTTGGGTTAATCAAGCTCTATCTAATTTTTCTGAGAAACGAATCCTCTTACTTCTTGGTACTCCAAGTTAATTGATTCCGAGGTACTTGAGGTCTATATCTTCTATGAAGTTAAGGCACTCCATAAAATCTTCAATTCCATGCAGATTGAGCTTATTTGCCCCTCAGCTTCCTTCAATAAGATGATTTACAATGAATGAATTGATCATAGTTACTGTTTTTTAGAAGATTTTGATTAGGATAGAAGGAAATCAAAATAAGACAAATGAAGTGCTTGTCATAATTGCTCATAGTTCTCCAACTTTTAGCAATAAACGTCACTTGTGAGCTTTTATTTTGGTCTCAATAGGACCAACAAAATCAGGTTTCTTAAGTGATATATAATCAGAAAAGTCAACTAATAAAGATGATCATTTGTTGGCTCCCTCATGTAAAATTTGTTATCAGAAGGATACAATCTGAGCTTCACTTCTAGAAGTAGGGGAATGTATTTGAGTTTGACAAAAGTTGAGGAATCGCTCACTAGCTTACTCAATGAGAGCTTTTTGGCTGCTGAGGTTGGCAAATCTAAGGTATTAACTTTCAAGGTCTTTATTTTCTTATCGTAGGTTATTTGGAAAGATAATAGTGGGGTATAAGTATAACTCTCTACAGGACTACCCTTAAAGGGCGGATGCGAAATTGTAGAGCTAGAGCTCATTATATGAGTTAGAGGAAGTTTGTGGGGAAGGGGAGAAAAATTTGTAGGCTCAGAGTGAATTGGGATAGGGTGGTGAAATATGGGAGTGGATTGGTTGATAGAAGAGATGGAAGCTGAAGGTTGCTTTGCATGGAGATGAGTGTAGTTTTGGGAGAAGAGGATTGGATCTAGGGTCTACCATGAACTACTTATCTTTAACGGTGAAGAATCTAGTAAGTTGATAGCTGAAAAAGATGTCGCATATATTTTTTTCAAAGATGAAGAATAATATTAAGAGCCCCAAATGGGGAAAGCAACCTTTTGCTACAAGCCAAGGCAATTAAATGAAACTCCTAATTGAGAAAGTTACACTAGACAAGGACATAATGAATGCAGGTCTAGACCCTAGAGAAGCTGGTGAATAATCTCTCTCTACTTGGGAAGTTAGCTGAAACAAAAAATTCAACGATAGAATTGACTAAAGTTTGGTAGAGATGTAGAGAGGTCAAAAAGGATTCAATAGTTGTCTAGTACTAACTATCGTGTCGTTATTCCTGGACTCTAATTTTATCGCAAACACATTCTTCGTTGAAGTCTATTTTATTGTGTTGTTTGTTTTATTATTCAAAATATTAATAGCTTTTGCATTCATTACTCTTTAAGAAGATATTATTCATTTATATTTTTTTTTACATCGTATAAAAATTGAATTCCCTTTAGTTTAATTATAGTTTTTGAAGGTGAGCTAATGTATAGCATATTTGCTAATTTTTATCTTTTTAAGATTAGGTTAATTAACTTAGATTAATGTGTCTAATTTGACAATACCTGTTATAATAAACATTATTATATGTGAACTGTATATCATTTAATAAATGAACCTTTTTCACCGCTGATTCCTGATTGTGATATATCGGAATGGACCAAATGAATGAAGGTAAGAATTCCTTCAATTGGATGGGACCTATACCCAGGGTGAATATCATGGATCCTCAAAGTCTGAAAGAAGTGTTTCTAAAGATAGACGAATTTCAGAAGCCAAAGGGGAATCCTCTGGTCAAGCTGTTAGCTACTGGACTTGCAAACTATGATGGTGAGAAATGGGCTAAGCATAGGAAGATTATCAACCCCGCATTTCATCTAGAGAAGTTGAAGGTAAATAATTCTATTCAACATATCCAAAGGGTTACACAGATTTATGATGCATTTGTCTTGTTCCAGCTTATGATGCCCGTAATATACCAAAGTTGTAATAAGATGATCAGCAAGTGGGAGACGTTGGTCTATGAAAAGGGTACGTGCGAGTTGGATGTGTGGCCTCATCTTCAAAATTTGACGAGAGATGTCATTTCCAGGACAGCATTTGGAAGCAATTATGAAGAAGGAAAAAGAATTTTTGATCTCTTAAAGGAACAAGCAAGACTTACAGTACAGGTTGTCCAATCAGTGTATATACCAGGTTGGAGGTAAATGAGCATACAAGTTTCTCAACCTAAATTCAATTAGTCAATATCTTCATATGTTTATAAATGATGTGTACAGGTTTCTGCCGACTCAGACTAATAAAAGGATGAAAGCCGTTGACAAAGAAATACGAGCATCGCTTCAGACCATCATCAACAAGAGAGAGAGAGCAATTAAAGCAGGTGAATCTGAAAATGATGACTTGCTGGGTTTGCTCATGGAATCAAATTTCAGAGAGATCCAGGAACATGGAAACATGACGATTATGGGAATGAGTAGTCAAGATGTGATCGAAGAGTGCAAGTTATTTTACTTTGCAGGTCAAGAGACAACCTCAGTTTTGCTTGTTTGGACATTGATTCTGTTGTCCAAGTATCCAGATTGGCAACACCGAGCCAGAGAGGAAGTTTTGCGAGTCTTCGGAGACGGTGTTCCAGATTTTGATGGGCTGAATCATCTGAAAATCGTAAGTATATTTCTTATATGCAACTCTTGAGCTCTATGATTATCTCGGGTGGGCAGTAAATATGCCATCTGTTTAAGAATGCAGAACGAGTGATCTATGTATGATGATTTAGATGTATAGAAACCTTGAAGAAGATAATCGTCATCTTTATACTTCCCTCTAAATTTTTATATCCTATCAAAATAACAACTGAAAGGTTCTAATTAAAAAGAAATACATATGACTAAAGTGATTGCCATATATTATCGTAGTTATCATGATTTTGTGTACCTAAGATATTCGTGCTAGTTTTCAACTGTAGATTTACGTTGCTTCGATTATCATGGCAGGTAACGATGATTTTGTATGAGGTCCTGAGATTATACCCACCGGTAGTTCAGCTTAGCCGAGCTGTCTACAACGAAACAAAGCTTGGAAGTTTGACTTTACCGGCTGGCGTGCAGATCTCGTTGCCGACAATCCTGGTTCACGTCGACCCTGAGCTATGGGGTAATGATGCATCAGAGTTCCAACCGCAGAGATTTTGTGAAGGAATTTCCAAGGCAACTAAGAACCAGGTCTCGTTCTTCCCTTTTGGATGGGGTCCTCGAATTTGCATCGGCCAAAACTTTGCCTTGGCAGAGGCAAAGATTGCTTTGGCGTTAATTCTGCAACGCTTCTCATTCCACCTTGCCCCATCTTATGCTCATTCACCTCGCACGGTCATAACGCTTCAGCCGGAACATGGTGCTTCTTTAATTTTACATAAGGTGTAACTTGAACATTTATGACAACTAGCGGTATAGCTAAACTCGTGTGGCGTTATAAAATGTATATTATAGTTCAACACGTTTTCCTTATATTTCCATTATAAACTGGGTTTCTATTTTAATTACATTAGTATTTTTTATTATGTTCAGTTCTACGTCTACATGCTTTATTTTCAATTTATGTTGAATTGTCATGTCGGTCCCTTATATAACTTTTTTTATTACATTCCAATTGTTAATAGATTATGTATATGAGACGCATGTTAAACTCGCTTTCCTTATATTACAATTGTTCAAAGTTCATTACGTTATAATTACCAATATTGTAAAAACTGGACCGGACATCGAACCGTTCGAAGGAAAGGTTTAAGGTTTAGAGGTTCAACCGATAGTGAACCGCTATAAAATCGGTACTTAATAAATAAGATGAAAATTTTATATGAATAAATAAAAATAAAATATTTTATTGAAATAAAAAATATACCAATGTCTATTATTATATAATGAACTAAAAATAA
>JAOSBO010000005.1:29556556-29570329 GCA_027563915.1 Erythroxylum rotundifolium
AAATGTCATGAATGCATGTACAATCATTACATGTGCAAAATTTACTATTCACGTGCATATATGAATGCATGAACATTGCCAAACAATTTTAAACACTTCTAACCCGTTCCAAATTACTATCTTACCTTTCCCATCGGTGATGGGATGTTACATAATTGAACCCTAAAGTATAAACCCTAATCAGATTATGGAAAGTTGTAATCTCTCAATTACCTATCTATCTAAAAATTAGTTCTTAAGTTTTCTAATAAACAGTTTAAATCATAAATGTGATCTCTCTACACAAGGTTTATCAAGCTGATTTAATTCCAAATCTATTAATTGACCTAACTCTCATTAGCCCAAATTAGTCATCTTTTCTCGATTCACCCTCTCAATTTATTATCAAGATATGAAGTAGAATTGAATCAAAATCAATTCAATAAACACATAAAACAATAAGATTTCATTAAATCATCAATAATAATCCAAAGGTGAGTATAGAACATCAACAACAATGCAAGTCTATAATCAATTATATATCCCAATTCTATAACTGAATAAAACTGAAATTTATAAGAACAACACTCCATTGGATGATGGGAGGCTGTGACTTCAAAAAGCTTCTTAATTCGGGAAGCACGTCATGTCTGTATTATCTTCGTCTTCTCTCTTCCTTCTTCTCTTTCTCAATCTCTCAAGGTTCTCTTTTAGGTTTTTGTTTTTAGTGGCTGATCAAGGCTCTTTGAAGGCTGCTTCTTCTATCTCATAATGTTATATTTATACTTTGGATGCCCTAGTCTCAATTTTGGGTCGAAACTGATCGAAAAGCCTTGTAAAACTCAAGTTTTTGTGTCAGCCCAAAATAGATCCAATGCCTAACCATTTCTGTCAAAATAGGGGCCTAAAGTGCATGATTATGACCTAGTTCTGGTCTCTCTATCACAATCATGCCTAAAGTGCACGGTCGTGGCCTGGCTGTTGTTGGCTTATCTCTTTTTGTCATGATGGTGCCCTATTATACCACGATCTAGGCTATAGTTTCGACCTGAAACTCTTTGAAACTGCTCCGTTCTTTGTCGTTTACCCTGACACCTTAACAAACTATTGGATCGCCTATGGTCCTCAATCATATTGCATAGCGGAATGGCCTACAAGGATTTGGTCTTGTGCCCTAGTTAATCAAAATTTTCACAATAAAAAGTATACGAAATTACCTCTTGTAGTAGGTAAATTAGGTTTCTTTCTAGATATCTTGACGCTACAACCCATGAACATCCTCTATCGGTATCCTCATGAGGATAAACAATCTAGGCAGTGGCTAATGTATGCTAGCACGTTCTAAACACTTTTAAATGCCGCACAATTATTCAATCAGGAAAAGTGACGAACATCTAGGTGGCTAAGTGGATAGGGCTTTCGTATATCTTATAATAAGACATAATGCCTCAATTTATAGAAAAACCCTAATCCTAAACCTATTAGGAATAGGAATATCATAATCCTAAACCTATTAGGATTATGGAAGGCCAATAAGTTTCGGCCTATATTATATCTCATATAATAGAAGCCCAATAACATAATTTAATCTAACCCAATAAATATATCCATATATAGTTATTCAATGCCTAATTAATTAGGCCTAAGGGAATAAGCCCAAATCACATCACTCTTTGTCTACGATCCTGTAGGCTCATTTGATGTTTGCAATGGGCTTGATCACACTTCAAGGCCTATAATTCATAAGTGGCCTCTAGCAAGACATTATGACTACCCAAATCAAATGAGGATTGATAATCTGATTTAACCTATAACCATGACTATAAACTCAGTGCTTTTGTAACATGATATTAAGATTAATCATAGGGCATGGTATATGTCAACCTTCGATTAATCATAGTTTCTTGACCCCAAAGTTGATTGACTATAACAATTGACATTGATGACTCCTCATTAATTCATTTTAGCATGGCCATGCATTTCTTCAATCAAACTTGTCAGGAGGCCCAAAGTATATCCTTCTCATTTAAGAGAGGTACAAATCCCATCTGCATCATTCACATCCCTACGCATGATACATTTAATGTCCAACATAAGACTTCTTGTTATCTGGTTAAAGATAACTTAGTCTAATATAAAAATACTGAATTCATTATGTAGGGAACCATGATGACTTCAGGTCCAAGGACTAAAGTCAAACCATATTGAGAATCACTAATGACATGAAACCACGTAGTGTTCTCTTTGTGGGTCAGTCCAATATATGTTCTCTAACATATATCTATGTATCTGATTTGATAACTCATATCCATGATCAGTAAAATGTAACCATCAATTAGAACATATACTAGCTTTAATTCATTACTGTTCCACCAATAATGATCGACCAGGGACAGTTTAGAATAATATTATAATGCTTATGGTTTTATTATCAATTCACATATTTGATGACAAAAGCCTAATACTATTCATGGAATGTAAATCACATTACGTAAACAATATACATGCATATATCTAAAAAATACCTCATAATATGTAAATAATAAGTCAGAATGTCAGTATAAAAAATCACATATGACCATTAGCCTAGGGCAACCTACTAACACAAACACATCAAGGTACCTCAAAAATATATCATTTAAGCTCAAAGACTCATACTATCCCATAAAAACAATTAAACACATAAACTCACACAATTAACCTTAAATACACACTCAACATTAAAATTAACACTAAATACACAGGAAATTAAACCCTTAAACATAATGCAAATCATAACTATCAACATCCCCATACTTAAACATGTGCTTGTCCTCAAGAAAACAAAACAACAAACACACAACAAACATAAAATGCATGACGGAAATTAATGAAATAAGTGTAATCTTGAACACAATCATACAACTTATGTCTAATCATTAACATGCAAAATCTATGTCTGAGGGCTTTGAGCTAAATATACAATTTAATCGAGATCTAAGTGTTAATTTATTTACTCTCTTCAATGACACACGCACATTAGTAATTCTTTGGTCCTCTAGATTCTGTAACTGTTCCTAAGTACGTTTTCATGAAAAGTCAAGCTATTTACAAATCTGGTATGTTTTTATTTAAGAAAACAAATTTTTTTAATTTTTATTAGTGAACATAAACTTAGTTATTTTACACTGAGGCAAACATTGATAATGAATGTTAATTCGGTTAACTAAGTCATATTTTTATTAATCTGCTTGGTTGAAATGTTATTGTAGCCTTTGGACATGAAGGCGTGCATTTATGATGCATGTCAATCTGGTAAGTCAGCTACATCACATTTTCAACTAGATTCTAGCTTTATTCATAACCCAAAGGTCAGCGAAATAGTGATTTATTTAACAAAACATACACAATTTTTTTTGCAATTTATTACCTACCTTGTTGTCTTAGCTATTCATTTTCATAGAAAACACTAGCAAAGCTACTTAAATTGAAAGACCTCAAATTATGAATGAATGTGACAATCCAGAGGGTGCTAAATTTAAACGAAATCCTAATTAAGTTGTATATTTATCCAAAGGCCCCGAATTCACCAACTTTGTGAGCTAATGATTATTTACAACCTAATAGATGACGTTCAAAATTAAATAGATTTCACTCCATCTAAGCCATTGACACATTCAAACAGTTCACATAATGTAACCTAATAACTATCATACAGCATATATAAAAGACAAAAATAGACAATCCCTCCCTACACTTGAACAATGCACATAAAAGAAAAGAAAAGACAAAAAATAAAGTGGAAAGCAAATAAAAAATAAACATGAAGACAAAATAAAACTGAAGGCTAATTTGGAAAAGAGAAAAATAAATGGGTTAGAAATAAATCCTATGGAGATGGAGGTGGTGATGGTGTCGGAGGCAATAATTGAACACCCTAAGACTAGAAATACTGATGGGTCTGTTGGATATCCTGGCTTTGACGTTGTTGTGTCTATGCCATCTCCGTAAGTTCCCTGTTAGTTTTAGATATTGCATCCAAAACCTTCTTCCAACCTAGTTCTTCGTCTTCTTCTTCCAACCTAGTTCTTCATCTTCTTCTTCCTCAGATTCTTCACTGGACTCTTTTACTTGTTGAGGTGGTGCTGAATTTGAGCTTGCCTAACTAGCCCTAATTCTTACATATGTCTTCTGGTGATGATGGTTTAGAAATTCAGATAGGTGGATGGTTAACCCATCAAGATCCACCCTAAAATATTCCGCAATGGCTAACAGTATGTACCTCATTCCTAGATTGTTGCTCCTCTTTTGCGGAGTCACAATAATGGCCTTTAGCACATGTGTGGATGTCTAGACTAGAATATTGTGGTCTATGCACTATAATATAAAAGGTTCCTTTATGGTACACTTATTGGTTTTGATTTTGTCAAAGACTAGCTAACACATAAATTTGTGCAACAATAAGTTTTTGTTGGACCTTATAATGATGTTATAAGCATTCTTGGAATGAAATTGCTCAATTCCAATAAGCTCAATCCAATATTGAGATGGATGAAAATCTTCATGATCATCGATAATGGCGGATTCAAGGAATTCACAGATATCGGACATGATTTCTAAATTCAATTCAAAAGGTCTTCCTCTCAACCGAAACCATATTTCCTTGGGGTTGCTAAGCTCGCAACTTAGTGAAGTGAAAAATTCCAATAAGAGCACTTGATAAACATGAAATTGGATTCGTATGGATTGAGTCCACTAAATTCTCTCATTGAGGTTTTCCACCCTCTCATGCAACTCTAGCCAATCAAGAGTGTCAAAATCAAAGTATTATGGACCTACTATTTGTCTAGCCTTAAGGGATCGAAAATGAGTACCTTCCTCCTCGGTGTAGATTAGGAAGGGTGCTCCAAAGTCTGTTGCTCGCACCTCTCTTAGTCCATGTCCCGTTGCTTGATTGCTTCCAACTTGCTCCCATCGAACTGATTGTTTAATGCATGGCATATTTAGGTGGAATTTGGTAGTTGAAAAATTTTAGAGACAAGTGAGAATGTTTGGATGCTTGAATTCTAGACAGATAAAGTGAAAATGAAAGTCAAAATAAAAAAGAAGTTAGAACTGAATATATAGGTAGTAAAAAGGGTAAAATGGTAAGAGTTCTTTTAAAAATTTTCACACTCCCTCTTTACTACAGGCCTGCGATGTGCCACTAATACTTGATTTTGTTTCTTTTGTTCTTTTCCCAGTCTTTTCATTTTCACTTGTTAATTTTTGTTACCCTTTTCACCTCTCTTTTCATGCTTACACAATCATCCACATAATTCTAAATTCCTATTGCTTTCTAGATTTTATTTAAAAAATAATCCTAACTACTGAATTTCAAACGTTTTAATAAAAATTAAACAAAGAAATGAATTTTCCATAGGTTTTCTCCCATGCAACGCTTCTTTTAACGTTAGTAGCATGACACTCTTCTGTAATTAGAAATCCGTCGGAATCAATTATGAGTGGCTTGCTTCCACCATTTTTGTTCAATATCAGCTTTGTAAACTATAAGTAAGCTGCAATTTCCAAACTAATCAAAACAATGATGTTGATAACATTATCAAAACCAATTAAGCTCAATAATGTCCTTTTTTCAAGTAAACTGTCAATAAAACAACGAATAACAAAATTCCCTAAATCTTCTACTGAATTCAACAGTTTGTCCTGTACAAAGGGGAATTGCTCTCTTTCTTCCTTAATCACCTTCGTATCCTCAACTTCTTCTGCTTCATGAGTAGAGACTTTCATAACTTCTTTAAACTCGATTTCTATCGTCATCATTTCTTCATCCTCTTATTCTTCAGAAGATTCAAACACATTAATTATCCTGAATGAGTTACGAACCTTTGGATTTTTTAATACATCATTCATGTTGAATGTCTCTTCATCATCATTAATCCAATGATCGGTTCTTTACATGGACATCTACCCAAGATTTTTTGATGTTCAAATAAGGTATATCAAGGTTTAATGAATAAAAGGGAGGGTAGCATTCTTTTCGTCAAACACTTTCATTGTCTCTTAGTTTCCAATGAGTTGGGGTTCAGCATGGTCTTCCTCTAGTTCTTCTAGCTCTATCCCATTCCCAAATGGGATAGCCTGACATAGATCTACTGAATTTACTCACTTGTTATAAAGACAGTTTTCCACACTTTGCTTATAAAACTCCTTAGAAAGCTGGCCTATTCGAGCCTCGAGATTATGAATAGAAGAGGCATGATCTTTAGTTACTTGTTCAAACTTCTTCTCCAACCTATTCTATTTCTCTTCCACATCCATGAGCTTATCTATGATTTTGTCTAGTTTAGACTCCTATGAACTGGGTCATCTTGCTGAAACTTAATCAAGTCTTGATGTCCCATGTGAATACTTGCATTATTGAACCAATAGAGCCCGAAGTGCACATGTTCCAATAAGGGTTGTTATTTCCTAACCATACAGTGACTCACTGTAATTCTCATAATTTCCTTTCTCCTTATAATGTCTATCTTCCATCACTGCTCTTTCCATTTCTTCCTAGCATCCAACTCTTCAGATGTCTCATTTCTCATTCTATGATATCTTGGAGTGTCTCTACTTTATACCCTAAACTCCTTCCTTTTTTTAATTAATCAAAAGCAAATGATAATGAGAAGTCTCAGACTAAAGAACTAAACTATTGCCTCCTTGACAATAGTGCCAAAAACTTGATCGTAGGTTTACATACGCTATGTTTTAAAATTGATAACCTCAATATTTCCTCAAGCACATGGTCGTTCGCATAGTACCTAAAGTATCATTCCCACAAGGAGGGTTAATCTAGTTCTAAAATCTAAGGTTGGAGACTACTAAACTAATATTTGATAAAAAAAATTTATAACGTAATGACTAAATAAATCAATTAAACCAAATTAACAAACAAAACAATAAATTGACAATTAACACTTAAATAAAAACAATCACGAGAATGATTAACAACTTTAAATAACAATTAATGGAAATTTATTGATTCTTTTAATAATGATCGCACACCCACAAATTCAACCTAATGAGTTTACCGAAAAAGAGAAAGGGAAAATTATCAAAATAATGGTCTTAGATGATCCTAGGTCAATTACTCTCTCTCAAATTATAATTTAACCTTAAAACATAAACCCTAATCTGATTATGGCAAGTTGTAATCTCTCAATTATCAACCTATCCAAAACCTAATTAGTTCTTAAGTTGTCTAATAAACAATTGGAAACCTAAATGTGATCTCTCTACATAAGGTTTAACAACTTGATCTAATTCCGAATCTATCAATTCACCTACCTCTCGTTACACCAAAATAATCATTTTCTCTCGATTCACCCTCTCATTTTATTATCGAGATATGAAATGTAGAATTAAATCACAATCAATTCAATAAACACATAAAATAATCAGATTTCATTAAATCAACAATAATAATCCAAAGGTGAGTATAGAACATCAACCACAACGAAAGTATATAATCAATTAAATATCCCAACTTTACAATTGAATAAAAATGAAATACATAGGAACAAAACTCAAAGGAATGATGAGAGGCCGTGACTTCGGAAAGCTTCTTAATCTGGGGAGTACTTCGTGTGTGCATTTTCTTCCTCTTCTCTCTTCCTTCGTCTCTTTCTCGATCTCTCAAGGTTCTCTTTTAGGTTTCATTTGTGGTGGCTAATCAAGGCTCTTCAAAGGCTGCTTCTTCTGTCCCTTAATGTTATATTTATAGTTTGAAAGCCTTAGGGTGGATTCGAGGTAGAAACTGTCTGTAAAGTCTTGTGAAACTTAAGTTTCTATGTCAGCCTGATGCAGGCCACGATCATGGCCAGCACCTAACCCTTTCTGTCATGATTGTGGCCCAAAGAGCACTATCGTAGCCTGGTTGTTGCTGGCTCACCTCTTTCTGTCATCATCATGGCCTATTGTATCACAATTGTGGGCCATGGTTTTGGCTTGAAAGTCTTTGAAACTTCTTTGTTCTTTCCTATTTACCCTAAAACATAAACAAACACATCAAGGTACCTCAAAAACATAAAATTTAAGCTCAAAGACTCATACTAACCTATAAAAACAATTAAACATATAAACTAACACAATTAAACCCTAAATACACACTCAACACTCAAATTAACACTAAATATATAACAAATTAAACCCTAAAACATAATGCAAATCATAATTATCATGTTCATTGAGGCTTGCTTAGACCAAATAAATTTCTCATCATTCTTTGACTTGATACGATTTTTATGAAGAATCAGTGGTGAGGACTAATAGACATGCATATCATGAAGGATAGAAATAGTAAGTTTAAGATATGTCTTATTGCTCTATTGATTAATAATTTTTATATTATGTTAAATAAAAGCTAATAATCCCTATATGTTGGTTTTTTTATTATGATTGGGACTCCAAAGCAGGCCTATTATGTTAGAGAGCCAGCTTGCTAAGTGAGTTGCACAAGATGACAGAAGCATATGACTTTTTCCTTATTTAGTGGAGAGGTGTGAGAGGTTTATAAAGACGATTAGAGAGTTAATTAAGGACTTAAATTTGTTAATGCAACACCACTAAGCAATAACATATCATTTGCAAAGGACATATTGAAAATCCCTATCTTCTTACATTATTGTGATAGATGAACTTCCTTTAGTTCAATTTTACAATCTATTAGCCTTTTCAAGATCTTTATGCATAGGTTAAATAATTAAGAAAAAAGGATAACCTTATCTTAACACCTTTACTCTTCTTATAAAATTTATAGGCTCACTAATATTCAAAATGCTAAATGGTTATACATTCATTAATCCATCCAATAATTTTAAGCAAAAACAAAAGATTTTAGAGAAATGTAGGAAGAATTTCTAGCTGATTAAATTAAAGGTTTATGGAAGTCAATTTTCATATCATATCTCTTGATTGAGGTTCTTGTTGGATCGAAAACAATTTTAAGTTTGATTTGGTTAAACGGTAGATTTTATTTAAAAAAATTCCGAAACCAAAACACAGCAGAAGCGTAAACACCAAAACAACACGTTACCAATCCATACATGATATGGCATAAAGAAAATAAATATAATAAGAATAAGATTGAAATATTATCGACTCCTCACTATGGTTTCGACTCCTCACTGCTGTGTCCTCAACCAATCCAATCTACCACTTATTCTCCTTAGGCAACTTGGTTAACAAAATCCTTTTGTGAGAAAGGACTAGAAAAATAATGGAGATCTTTCTTTGCTATATTCGTCTAAATCAAATAATAAAAATGAGACGCTCTCATTTTGTATATTCATATAGTTTTAAAAGCTAAAAGACCTTTGTCACTTCAATTACCACTCATTATGGCTTAGAAGAGAGCAAAGAGAGATAGCAAATAACGCACCACTCTATTCATGCACGTTTTTCTATCTTTTAAAAGACATTAAACCATTCAGTGAAGATGAGCATTACTTAAAAATGCTAAAGAGCCATCCACTCCACTTTTATGCTTTTATTAACAAAAACATAACTAAATTCTTCATCTTTGCAGAATTCAGTTTGGCCTTCCTTTTTTTAAATCCAATTAATCTAATCAATTAAATCAAAATCTAGCCTAACATTAAATGTTTCTTTGGGCTGATAATTAAAAATTAATTTATGTAACCCTAACAATTAATTATAGGCTTAAAACCCAATATAATTAACTCTTAATTAAATTGTTCTGGTTTTATTGGCTCGAATCTAATTCGTCCATTGCTCTCCAAACTGTCTAACTTTCTTTCTGATAACATGTGTTTATTTTTATTACTTTCCATGATAACCTTCCTAGAAGCCATGTGAAGAATCTAATTGGACTTAAATAATTCACGCTCCAATAAGAATTAAGTCGAAATCCAGCCCAGCATTAAATGTTTCTTTGGGCTTATAATTAAAAATTAATTTGTGTAACCCTAAATTTAATTATAGGCTTAAAACCTAATTTAATTAACTCTTAATGAAATTGTTCCAGTTTTATTGGCCCGAATTTAATTCATCCATTTCTCTCCAAACTGTCTCACTTTGTTTCCGATAACTTGTGTTTATTTTTATCACTTTCCTTGATAACCTTCCTAGAAGCCATGAGAAGAATCTAATTGGACTTAAATAATTCACGCTTCAATATGCCTGAAATCAATTTATTCTCATCAAAATTAATTCCGACTTAACAACCAAATGTCACTCCACTACAGTCAATTGGTTAAACTCTTGAATTACTTAAAATTATGGGAAAACATGTTTCAAATTTATTAATTTGATATCCGATCGTAAACTCAATTATGAACCATATTATAGCCATTCGCACAATAAAAGGGTAAATTTACCATTTTACCCTTATATTGATTTTTTCATCTAGATCTGCCTTTTCACTCTATATGGTGATTAACACACAAGATCTAATCTTGGTGTTAAGACTTGATGGGTAGCTAGTCCATGAAACTATTGGCGCCAGTTTAATTACCAATCTTCAAAAAACATCTAGAAGTGATGATATCATTATAAACTCTTTATTTAAGTAAATGTTCCCTGATGCATGTTTCAATTAATAATTCCAACATGCAGACACTGGATTGGTACCCTATAAAATTCCATTATGATCATATCAAGAATTATAACAAAACACACGAGTTCACCACTCATCAAGAATATGGTTCATAATAAATGAATGCTAAAGTGTATGCTTTAGTATCAAAGTGACAGGATTGAATTTTCTTTTATTTTCTTATGTATTTACATGTGATTTCCGTCCTATTTTTAAGATAAAATGTTCAATTTGTGTTGACTGTTAGGATGGATATGTTGATATATTTTTGAGACTAAAAAGACAAATTTTCTAGAACAAATTGAAAAGCAATTGTTTAACAAAAAAAAGAAGAAAATGCTATGCTACGTTTCACGCACGCAGGTGCTAACACTGCGTAACGCAAAGCGTTAACACTGTTGAGAACGTAGCGCATGCTGCGTTTAAGCGTAGCTTAGACAATGTTTTTTAGAAAACGTTGGAAGCTAATGCACAGGTGTGCGTTATAAAATTACTGAAGGGTTTTTCAGCAGCATCAGTTCTCAATTTGTCTTAGTAGGGAAGACTGCGGCACAAGGAAAAAAACAAAGAACAAAAGCAGAAGGAAGGCTTGCCTAGCTGGACGAGAGTCACGTTATTGCATGGAATGAACAGTACAAAAACTCACCATTTATTTGTCCCATCATGAATATTGAACAGTGAAGAGAAGATAGTATCTTGAAAGTGCCGAAGCAATAAAGACATGACTTGTGGTTAGAGCATGAGAATGGATATGGAAGGCTAGTTTCCCGATTCCAGTTTATGCTATTTCTATCATTTTGAAGTTGTAATTTCTTTTTGAATTGTTATGTTTTTGGTACTGATTTGGATGGTTTTAGGATAAATGATCATAATATGTTATTTTGATTCCTTATTTTGAACCTATTGCTTGAATATCGATTGTAATCCGTAATCGTTACTTTTGATGTTCGTTAGGTTTGTCTAACAATCGTTAATCATTAGGAACAACATAACTTAGGTTGGATAACCCGAACGTGAGAGGTTTCTGCCTATGTTGATCATTTTCCAGTTCCTAATGCGACTGCCAAATTGAATCTAGAGATCGTATCCTAGGTTATTCGGTAGTTAGGTTTAACTAATGATCGTATCTTGATTAAATTCAATCTAATGGAAAACTGAGATTTGTAGAGCATTCTATTAGTCTCAGATCAATAGTCCGAAAAGAATTGTAAAGACTTTAAAATGAAGGAATAAGCTTGATTGTGATTAGGCCGAGATTGACCCTTGAACCGGACTTCACTTATATTCAACACTTTATTCATTTTTGATTAATTTTGTTTTAATTTATTTTTGGCAGTTTACTTTTACTTTAATTTTTTTAAATTGTTTGAAACCCAAAAACCCCCCATTTTCTTTCCTTGCATCAATTAATTTCATTACGAAAATTAACCAAACATTCCCTGTGGATTCAATCTTGACTTACCGCAACTATAAATTTTAGTGTGCAGAGTAAGGTAAATTTTACATTGCACTCGACACGCGCTGTCAAATTTTGACGTCGTTGCCGGGGAGTGTGGTAGTTTAATTTTTGAATTTGATTTTACTTGGTGTTTTGTGAATATATTTGTTTTTAATGATTCTTTTTGTTACTTGTTAATTTTTAATTGTCTATTAGTTTTGGTGTATGGTAGTGACCAGGTCTCCTCGTAAAGAAATTGGGCAACCTAATCTAGAGATCGAGAGAACACTGCGAAGATTGCATAGGGAAGTGAGGTCAACTTTGGTTAATGAATTGGAAGAAGAATTTGAAGACACAATGGCAAATTCGAGAACTTTAAGGGAGTTGGCTGCACCCGATTTATGTCATAGACCATTATGCATAACATTTTCGAATTTAGCCGAACATGTTACCTTTGAGTTAAAATCTGGATTAATTCATTTATTGCCTAACTTTCATGGCCTTGCAGGTGAGGATGCATACAAGCATCTTAAGGAAATCGATGTGGTGTGTTTGAGCATGAAGCCTCATAGGGTGACGGACGAGCAGATCATATTGATAGCTTTCCCATTCTCGCTTAAAGATGCGGCAAAAGATTGGCTATTTGATTTACCTACAGGAAGTGTGAGCACTTGGTTGGAGATGAAGAGATTGTTTTTGGAAAAATATTTTCTGTCCTCAAAGACAGTAAGTATTCAAAAGGAGATATGTGGTATTAAGCAACACAATAGGGAGTCTCTTTATGAATACTGGGAGCGATTGAAGAAGTTATATGCCAATTGCCCACATCACAACATACCAGATGAACTTCTCATCCAATATTTTTATGAAGGATTACTGCCAATGGAGAGGAGTTTAGTTGATGTGGAGAGTGGTGGGGTACTTTGCAAGAAGACTCCCATTAAAGTTAGGATATTACTTGAGCGAATGGCTGCTAACACCCAACAATTCAGCACTTGTAATGATGTTCGACGAGTAAATGAGGTAAGCATTTCATCAATTGAACATCGTTTAGATGAACTAACATCTTTTGTGAGACAGACTGCAGTTAGACAGGCACAAGTGAAAGCGTACGGGATATGTTTGAACATAAGTCATCCAACTGACGAGTGCCCAGCTTTGCAAGGAGGGATTATGGAGCACATGAATGTTGCAGGAGGGAACTTCTCGAACCAATACAACCCATACTCACAGATGTATAACCCAGGTTGGAGGGATCACCCCAACTTGAGTTATGAAACAACAAAATCACTTCCAGAATCTACCGCAAGGGCCACCAGGATTTCAACCAAGGCAACAAGGAGCAAAAAGAGCTTCTTCTTCAAGTTCAGGTGCATCTTTAGAAGAACCTGTTAACAAACCTTTTGCTAATAATTTGCAATTTCAGCAGGATATGAAAGCAAGCCAACAGAACATGGAATATCAAATGAGTCAAATGACAGTAAGGCTAAATCTCCTAGAATCATAAGGTGGAGGAAAATTGTCATCACAACCTGAAGTGAACCCGAAAACGTCAGTGCCATAACCCTGAGGGGGGGAAAGGAGATTAAAGGTCCCAAAAGAAACCCAACAAGGTTTGCTATCGAGGAAGAGATTCAAAAGGAATTGGAAAAGGAAGAAAATTCGTCATCAAGTCCAAAGGTAAATGTCAAAAGTCTCAATATTATTAAAACTAACCCTCCACCTTTTCCGAGCAGATTGACGAGGTCAAACAAGGAGGACAAGGATAAAGAGA
>JAOSBO010000005.1:29604698-29614855 GCA_027563915.1 Erythroxylum rotundifolium
TGTGGAGGAAGTAATAGGGGTGGATCGGCTGAATATTTGGTATATGGCCCATAAAAGTGCCGTAAAATACTCTTTTAAGGCAACTTAGCTTCACAGTATCTTTAGCAGCTCACACGTTAATGGAGTTCTCCCCAAGATTGAAGTAAGTTACTTGTAATGGAAATTGATTTTCATTTTAAATAGTTGATATATTGGATTAACAAAAGTGGAAGTTTATTTATTGATTGACTTCCGCCATTAATCTCATGGAAATAGATGAGCTATCTCAATAGATAACAGATTGCAAATTCTAGCAATTTGGGAATCAAAAAACATATGCATAACAAGATGGATAGTCATCAGGAAACACCTATGAAAATGGTTTGGTTATGATAATCTTCTTCAATTTGTAAGTAGAAAGAGAGTCTGGTAAACCATGTATGCTAAAACATTTATGAAAAGCTTTCTCAATAGCCATAAGGATCAAATGTGACACAAATCCGGTCTTCTGATTCAAACCAACTAAAATGTTTAAATAACAAAAAATTTATTGTTTTACCTGTTGGCACTCGAGGTGGAGGCCTTGAAACCTTGGACAGATTTCCAGAAATTGTGTCTAAACCAGAAACTATAGGTGTCTTCTCTTTGACTTGGTGATTTTCAATATGACGAGGAATTGTGGCTGAGTGAACAGTAGACCTGAATATAGCAAATGATCTAAGACACATATTGCAACCACCCTATACGAATATTCATAGAAATATAGAAGAGGATTTCTAATCACAAAAACCATACCGGGGAAGAGAGACATGCTTCCTCTCAAGAGGAATTACTGGTGCACTTCTACCACTGTTTTCCTCAAGATAAGCAAACTGCTTTCTAAACTGGCCAATAGCACTGCGTTAAGAATACATTATATCAATCACAAACAAGGAGCTTGAAGTTTAAGATTTGTGATATAAGTAAGACAAAGGATTAGCAATTTGTAGGAAGCAATTAGAACCTAGGATAGATAAAGTTACTGCCTTCATTTCCATTGATATAGTTCTTAAGCAGCTGCGGATGGTACTCCAGTATTTCCCGGTACAGAAGTTCCCGAACATCCTCCCTTGTCATCCTTCGTCTTTCAAACTCAAACTCCAACTTTGAAATTGGCTGACAAGAAGGTTCTCTTTCAATTTTTGACAAGCCCTTAAAGTAAGGATCAGCTAGTGCCTGAAAATAAGAACTCACAAGAATCATTATATCGGAATACAAGGAAACGAAAAATGGAACTTATAGTTCCTTTTTTTTTTTTAACACTTAGAGCAGAATCAGACAGAGAAAATGGATTTATATGTCAATAGATGTGTTATATGGACAACATTTCTATTACAAGAATAAAGAAAAAAACCTCTTCAGCAGTCGGTCTATCATTTGGATCAAATGCTAATAGCCTATTCAGAAGACGGACAGCTAAGGGGTCTGCTTTTGGAAATCTCTGTGCAAATGGCACAGGCTGTTTCCTTCTCATTTCTGTCAAGTATTTTCTTGCTTTATCATTACGAACCTACATTGTTAGAAGGAAAGCAACATTGTAACAGGAGCAATAAGTACCGAAGAAAGAACAAAAGAGAACAAGGTAATAGCATAACAGGATTAGGCAACAAAAGAGAACAAGGTAATAGCTTAATAGGATTAGGCAATAAGAATCACACCCCCGCAATGGTTTCTGGTGAAGGTGTCCCAAGAAGATCAGTGATCAGATCTAATTGATGAACAACACTCCTACCCGGAAACAATGGCTTCCCTGTCAAGACTTCAGCAAAGATGCAGCCAACGCTCCAAATGTCAATCGCTGGAGTATACTACAATCAGTAGACAAGAATCTATATCAGGCACTTTGACTATGAAGTAGACACTACAGAGCAATATGTAACATGACATGATTACCTGAACGACAGACATTTCAACTTCCAGGAGAGTTCAAATCCTCCCTGAACAAGAATTATCTTAATCTAGGCATTACTTACTAGAAAGAATTCAGAAGAATTTTACAGAAAAACATGTTTTGTTTAATACTACACTACATCTACTATAGTAACATCCAATATGAGAGTGATTTCTAAGATAGATCTTGATTAAACTAGTCCATAATAGGAAATTGGTAATCAGTTACACCTTTATCATTGTCCACTCCGCAACTACCAAAGGAAAAGAAAAGCTGATTATGCTTCGAAAGAAACAAACAGGTTCCAGCATGAACTACTCTATTTCTTGTGCTAGAAGTGCTGAAAGTGAGTATTGACAATGGTGCAAAAAGAGTGAAACCTTAAGGAACTTACTTCACATCAATGCAATTCAAGAAACACTTTTATACCCAAAAGAAATTTTGCTCAATTGAGGCAAGGAAGCAACCAACAATATTTTGCAAAAGGAATCCGAAGTCTTAATTACGAGAACTGCCCATTAACAGAAATGAAAGCAGTTCAGAAAAATGTCCAAAGCAGGGTATTCTAGTTCCAATGTTTATCCACATGCTATCAACATTTTCTTTTCATGAGAATAGAGGTCCTATAAGCAATAACTTTGGATAAACGCAACGGCAAGTAATTTCAGTGCCATTAAACCTATGATATGGTAGAATATTCATGCCTAAAAATTCCATAAAGATTAGGCAGTCAACTATAGTTTTACAATGACATGAATCATGATAAAATTATCATGAATCCATGTTATGACTATACATTATATATCTGGTGATAAGTATGAACAAGAAGCAAAGAACATCATCAATTTTAAGATATACAAGCAATGGAAATGAGAGCAAAGTCGTATCTCAGCATTTGGTCCATGATAACACATAAATTATGACCATTTAGCTACCGTTCAAAGAAAAGGAAGGTTTGCACAAGTTGGGCTAGCTATACCTTTGAAAAAAAGGATCCACAGAGCTCAGGAGCTCTATACCATCTTGTAGCAACATAATCCTGGACGATGCATATCATTAATGGGCATTTCAGAGATGCTAAAATGGAAACCAAACTATAATATCATCAACATCATGTTATAAGTACATACCGTCCAAAAAACTGTAGTTGGAGTATCACCAAATGCTACCCTCGCTAGCCCAAAATCACAAACTTTAAGTTTGCAATTAGCATTCGCCAATATATTCTTGGGTTTCAGATCTCTATGATACACATTTGCTGCAACCAAACAACTTCATTCAGAACAAAGGTAGACCAAAATGCATAAAGTTGACACTTGAAATTAAGAATAAAAGGCATCATATCAAACCAAATTATCCATGAGTATACTCTAACCAAGGATTACAAAAACCATTTGCACCAAAAGCATCTTAAAACCTACTGATAAACAAAGGAGCAAATTGAGAAAAGACAAAAGAAACCAACAACACACCTGTATGCATGTACTTTAGTGCTCGTAACATCTGATACAAAAAGAACTGATGGTGTTCGCGAGTCAAATCATCATTAGCTTTGATGACTTGGTGAAGATCAGATTCCATTAGTTCAAAAACAACAAATATGTCTTTAAATTCCCTCTTTGAGGGTGGCAACATTATGCGCTTAATTTCAACAATATCAGGATGTCGTAAAAGCCTAAGCAATTTTACTTCTCTTAAGATACGAATAGCATCAGAGATGTGTTCAAAAACATTATTGATCTTTTTAATTGCCACTTTTTCTCCAGTATGTGTATCGGTTGCTGCACAAACAACTCCATAGCTTCCCTTTCCTATAATTTCGAGGATCTTGTATCTATTTGCATCCCCATACTCGGTGAAGAAGTCCAAATCTTTTAAATCCTGAAACATTAGAAAAGATAGTTGAGTAAGCATTTACCAGTTGGGGATTTAAAAGGGCAACATAAATTCTACTTCTTCAATAGAAGAAGAGATAAAGGAACATGTCTTTCAACGGAACACTAGAGAATAGTCATTCCTTTCTAGTGATATGTAGAAGGGTCTTCAAATTTTCTGATACTTGCTCAAGCAATTAACACTAACCCCAGTATTATCTCTGTCAAAATCAAAGAGAACTTGCAATCTCATGGAAATCTGATAGCATTAGGGCAGATCTCGACTTAGTCATATTAGATCACTCAAATCAGATATTGCATCTTAACTCAGTAAAAGACCACCACAAACTTAAGCCTAAATCTCTATGCAACTGCCAAGCTGCGAGCTTCAAAGAACATACTCAATTTGTTTGGTTTTTTAGTCTCTGTTCTCCGTAGGGATAAAACAAAATCAATATAACCAATAACCATTTCAATCAAAAGAGAAAGAAATAATTCTAGTGAGAAAAAGCGTTTCATAAGAATAAAAAAATTCAAAATTTTCAAAAACACACTCAGAAACCAAGTATTCACTTTTCTTCAATATACTAGAATTCAAGATCAACGAGGGAGAAGCCGACCTTCTTTGCTTGTTGCATCTCTTCTACCAAAATAATAATAATAATAGACAAAGCCTACAAAAATGAAACACCCAAATCACGAACAGAAGCTTCGACTTTCTCGTTTCTCCTTTGGCGAAAGAGACAGAAAGAGCATAAAAATTTAGAACATCTCCTTGAAGAACCCTACAAAGAATTCAACCTTCTTTCTCTCTCTTTCTCGGAATCTAAACAGCATTAGCTACGGTTAGTACTTTATCTTGAAACAAACAATCCGACAGATTCCCTTCTCTCTCTTCTTTCCCCTTCAAAACTGTGTCTTCTTCTTCTTGAACTCCTTCACCTTCTCGCAACACCCACAAACCTACAAAACCCCAGAAACCCAAAAAGCTAAAGGATAATATGGAAATAGGAAACGCGTCTGAATTTTTGGTGATGTTGGGGTTTTGCAGAAGATCTGTTGGATGAGACTCGATGGACCAAGAGAGAGAGAAAAAGAGAAGAAAGTGAAGGAGTCGTTGTTTTATAGTTTTTCAAAACTATATACCAATTCAAAGAAAAGATATAACAAATATAATCTTATTCACCACAAATTTTAGATGAATTAATTTTTTTGGTTAATTTATTTTAATAACTTGGTGATTAAAATTTAATTAATTATTTAATTTTTATAAAATAATAAATAAAAATAAATCAATTAAATTTTATTTAAAATTCTCTTTAAATTAAAATTTAACTTTTTTAATAAACAAAAATAGCCTCATTTTTAGTACTATTTCAAATTCTTAATTTAAAGAAATTTCATTAACTATAATAAACTATCAAAAGAAGTATTCCATGTGAGAACCCGAGTTTACCCACGGTAATAGTTAATTAAACTATAAAGACAAAAATTGGATTTAAGGCCTCCATCTTGATTGCATACAAGTTTGAGATTTTCTGTGTTACTTCCTTGCTATAACCAGAGCTCTGGTGTCAATGAATATATTATCCGCTAGTTGATACCAACAAGTTTGCTCCCCTCAGCATATCTGTCTATTCCTTTCCTTCCATAAACTGTATATAGTGTACGTAAAAATTGTATTGAAGAGGATTCTATCATCCTTCCGTAAGTTAGGGACTAATAACCCAAGATAGTGTATCGACCCAATCATACTTGCAGCCAGAAGCTTCAAGTTTACGGAGCAGTTGACTCCATATAGTCTTGGAATAAATGCAAATAAAGAATAAATGATTCCTATCTTCAAGTGATAAGTGACAAGTGACAAGTGACATAGTTCATAACCCTAGCTAAGCTCGGATGGGCTCTCCTTACCAAACCTAATGCTCTATGGGTCCAGATCCTCTGGGCCAAGTATCGATTGGATGCTACTCATATCTCTCCGAAGTTGGACCATCCAAAAGCCTCCTCGACTTGGTGGGGGATAGCTGCGATGTGGCCTGTAGTGCAGCAAGGGGCATCCTGGTAGCTCGAGGACGGGGGCCGGATTCTCTTCTGGCTAGACAACTGGGTTGAAGACTTGGGCCCACTGCACTTAGTGGCCACAATCGAGGTCCCAGCTAGCGATCTTACAGCTACCATGGCTGAATACCTAAATGAGGTTGGTGAGTGGCAATGGCATTGATTCCAACATTATCTCCCCTCTACTGTTTGTCTAATGATTTCTTCTATATGCCCGCCGAGAAATGGTAGGGGCGCTAACCAATTAATTTAGGGCCCCACTTACCCTCTTGATTTCACCATCGCCTTAGCCTATGACATTATCGTGCAATCCAATACGACTGAGTTGAGCCGGCTTTGGGAGGTCATCTGGAAATGGCCCGGTCCTCAGCGAACTCGGGCTTTCCTCTAGGTTTTGGCTAAAAAGAAATTATTAACGAACTAGCAGCGGCTTAAATGCTCGCTCACTTCGAAGAGCAGTTATCACTTTTGTGGGCAGGAAGAGATAACCTTGCACGCCCTTCGGGACTGCCCCAGAGTGACCTCCATCTGGCATCAATTCCCTCCTCACCTTCTCACCCGGGATTTTTTTCAATCTTCATGAGGAGGGATGGCTTGGCTACCATCTCGATAAGCACCTCTAGTTCCATCAACTCGACTGGGCCCTCATCTTTGGAGTTGCCTGCTGGTTCATTTGGAAGTGGCAGAACGCGAGCATCTTCGACCCTGATTTTAATTGGCTGCCCGACGGCGTGCGCATTGTCCTGGATTATAGCGTTTGGATTTTCAGAGCTCATTCGATGGTTAACCGTGTTTTTCCAGACCTGAGTCTTCCAAGGGGTACCATGGTAGGTTGGGCTAAACCCCGTGAGGGATGGGTCAAGTTAAACACAGATGGTACTGCTAGCGCTGGGTCCATCCAGATCACAGCTGGGGGACTTTTGAGAAATAGCCTCGGCCTTTGGTGTGGATCCTTTCTCCATCATATTGGTTGGGGTACCTTGGAGGTCGAATTCTGGGGTGTCCATGTTGGGCTCAGTTTGGTGTGGGATAGCGGCTATCGCCAAGTGGTTGTCGTGGACTCACTAGAGGTAATCAACATCCTCTCCCCTTCCATTGATAACCGGACTGACATCTCTCCTTTGTTGATAGGTATTCGAGGGTTGCTCCATCGTGGGCAGTCCCTTTCCAGCATATCCTCCGCGAGGGTAACTAATGTGTTGATCTACTAGCCTCATTAGCAGCTGTTTCTAGTCCAGGGCTTCAGTACTTACGAGATCCACCGTCGCTTATTCACGAAGCCTTAATCCATGATTCAACTGGGGCGCGCCATCCACGCGGACTCCGCTCAGGCGTTCATGGCCCAGGGCCTCTGTTTTTATATTCTTAATGTTTTAGCTTCCCTTGTAAAAAAAAAGAATTAGAGCTCGCATACTAATGATCTTTTGTACTTAATCTATTTTTGATAGCTAGCCATGTAAACATAGAAGCTTTGGGGCTGATGCTACACTTCTATAGTAGTTTATACCAAGGAACATGTGGAGTTTCAACTTGTAGACTGATGTAGCGAGATTTATTAGTGAAAATGCCTTTGGGATGTGGCTTCTAGACGATTGAATCTGTAATACTACAGGAATGAAGGCTCAGAAGATATTGATATAAGATATTAAACCCTCTAAAGTTCTCAGGCCACTGCCATTCTAAAATATTTAATGGAATTCTATTCCATAAATATGGTAGCTTAGGTTGTCAAACTAACAGACTAAAATCTGTCCAATTATCATACTATACCCAAATATAATTTCCACTGCCAAGTCAGTAGAAGATGTGAGGATAGATGAGTTCTCTGATTTTCAACATATGAGTAAGAACCAATGAACAACCTCTTCTGATTGGTATTTGCCAAAAATTTTGCACTAAGAAGTATGTTTTATGAATCTATTTAATCCATAATAAAGTGTTATCATTAATCATCCTCTAAATTTCTTGCAAAGAAGCACCTTTTGCATAATCGTGGTTGAGACAATGCTTAAGCCTCCACTTTTCTTCGGAATGGTTATACTAATCCCATTTCACTTTTGCTTTCCCGGTATTCTTTAGTGTTCCTGACCAGAGAAAGGCTTTAGCAGTTCTGTTTAGCTCCTTTGTCACCCTTTTAGGAAGTATCAAATGACTAGTCTAATGGCTATGAATATTGCTAAGTACTGAAATAATCAAAGTAACTCTTGTAGCCATAGAGAGAAATTTGTTTTGCCAAGCTAGAATTTTTGCTCTGTATCTTTCCAAGAGAGGGATGCAATTAGAATATGTAAGTCTGACATGAAATATGGGAACTCCCAAATATTTAAAGAGAGGAGTATAAAGATCCATGCCAAGATTACTAGCAATCTCCTAAGAGTTTTGAATATCTTGAGAACAATATATGCAACTTTTATGGAGATTAACAGACAAACCTGACTAGCTGGAGAACTGTAATAGAATGTCTTTAAACATAGTGGTAGACAACTAAACAACACCTGAGAGAAGTAGTAAATCATCTGCAGACATCAAATGAGTGAGTTTATGTGAATTGCATTAATGATGATATTGAATCTGCCATTATGATTTAGGAGCTTTTTAATCATTTTAGACAATCCTTCCATAACTAGAACAAAGAGGTAAGGGGATAGGGGATCCCCTTATCGAATCCCTGTCGTACATTTCATAGGTTTCATGGGACTACCATTAACTACGATACTCACGAATGAGGACTGGAGGCACATCATAATCTAGTTTTTGTAATGTAGAGGGAATTCCAATGCATCTAAACATACTCGAATAAAATCCCAGCTACTAGTTTCATATGCCTTGTAAAAGTCTATCTTCCATATACAACTTTTCAAACTTTTTCCTGCTTAATAATCCCTAAGAAGGTCTTGGATAAGCAAGATATTGTCACCTATTGATCTTCCTTCAATGAAAGCTCCCTATTTTGGTGATGTAATCTCAATCAATACTCTTCGCAGTCGACTAGATAGAAGCTTTGTAATAACCTTATAAATAGTATTGTAGGAAGATATAACTCGAAATTAGATAAAGAATTGGGATTTATCTTCTTCAGTACTAGAAAGATGAAGGTATGATTAAATTGTTTCAACATATTGCAAGATGTCATGGTTTCCAGAACAACATATGCAAAGAGATATCCTGTAATTTGCCATGACTATAAAAAAAATGAGTTGTGAACCCATCTGGTCCAGGTGCCATCGAAGGGTGCAAGGAAAAAGAGCTTGTTTATGTCATTTGCTGAGCAATGAGCTGACAATAGTTATTTCCTGTTTTAGCTGAGAGGCTTGTTAAAAACCTTCACATAAAAGGAATTTGACTACTCAAATGTGTATTTCCCATCAACTGAATGAAGTAGTCTCTGGTCAAGTGTAGCATCGAAGACTGGTCTACATACAAAACTCCATTAGCATCTGATAGTTGTGCTATTCGATTTCTATTCCTTCTTGCGAGTAGGCAGGTATAGAAGAATTTAGCCTTTCGATCCCCTTCCTTTAACTAGGTCACTCTAGCCTTTTATTGTATTATGGATTGATGGAAAGATAAGGCTTGTTGATATTCCCTCAATCTCGTTATTTCAATTTTGTAACGCTCCACTACTATAAAGCATACACTCGAATATCCAGAGGACATTCCAGTACATACTTTATGACAATGGTATGTTAGAGCAATCAAAATCACTTTTAAGGCATCATAAAGAATAACACAATACTTTAAAACCTCAAATCTTCATTTCATTACTTAACAAAAGTTACATTGTAACAATACTTTCATATAAACCAATATTTGCATCATCGTAAACATCTAAAAGTTTTCTACTCCTTATACAAAGAGCTACATGAAATGAAAAGTATATAAACACAACAACAACTTCTCAAATGCCAGCTGACAGACCTTTAAGCCATATCTTAATCCAAAATGTTCTTTTAGAGAATCTTAGGAACTAGGTCTCCTGTCTCGTACCTGAAAAGCCATGTTGTAATTTTGATGAGTTTTGCGAACTCAATGAGAACCATCATTAATGATCTCACTCATATCAAATACACAGATATGACATATATAACCAAATTCACAACATTCCTCATCTCAATAAGGCATAATCATAGTCACACATTTCATATAATCTTTCAAATCGTGCATATCCCAATCAATCACATTATCAACAATGGCATATCACTTTATCATCACAATTTTAGAAAAAGATTTATAATCATGTACAAATGTAGATGTATATGAGACTCCATGTTCATCATTATTTGTTGCGACCGAGCGCCTTTCAGATACAGATA
>JAOSBO010000005.1:29626276-29639233 GCA_027563915.1 Erythroxylum rotundifolium
TTTTAATACTTTTCCTAAATAAAGTTTTATCAACTTGACCTCTAATAAAGTCATTTTTAATCAAAAATGAACTAAGACGATCATACTATGCACGAGGTTCTTGTTTCAATCCTTACAAAGCTTTATGAAGTTTATACACATGATCTGGTTTATCGGTGTCTTCAAAACCAGGGGTTTGTTTTACATAAACTTCTTCATCTATAAAACCATTCAAAAAAGCACTTTTCACATCTATCTGAAATAGTTTTATATTATGAAAAACAGCACATGCAAGTAAGATCCTAATAGCTTCTAATCTAGCTACAGGGTATATGTTTCCTTATAGTTTATTCCTTCTAATTGAATATAGCCTTGAGCTACTAATCTAGCTTTGTTATGGGATACTTTTCTTTATTCATCTAGTTTATTCTTGAATACCCATCTAGTTCCTATGATAGATTTATTGGATGTTTTAGGCACTAGAGACTAGACTTTATTCCTAGTAAATTGATTTAACTCCCCATGCATTATTAAAACCCAAGCTTCATTTTGAAGAGCTTCATCAATTTTCTTAGGTTCTAATTCTGAAATAAAAGCTACATTGGTCTCTCTGCTAAACTTAGATCTAGTTCTCACTCCTTCTAATGTTTCTCCTATAATTAGGTTTTCTAGGTGAGAAGGCTTATATCTTTATTCCTTCCTTAAACTAATATTTTTAGAAATATCCATTACTTTATCAGATAGATTGTCTGATGGTGAATCATCTGGGTTACTAACTAAGGGAGCAGATAGAGTTTCATTATCAGAATTGTCTCTCTTATCTAGATGATAATCGTCATCAAACTTTACATGCATAGGTTCTTCAATAGATTTAGAAACAAGATTATAAAGTCTATATATTTTAGATCTAATAAAATAACCTAGAAAAATTCCTAAATTGATATTAGAATTGAATTTATCTAAATTTTATTTTTTATTCAAGATAGTGCATTTGCAACCGAAAGGATGAAATGAAGAAATATTTGGTTTTCTTCCCTTCCATAACTCATATGAGTTTCATTTAAAATAAGTCGCAGAAATACTCTATTTTGAATATAACATGTTGTATTTACAGCTTCTGCCCAGAAGTACTTAGGAAGATTCATTTCACATAGCATAGTCCTTGCCATTTCTCGATTCATCCTATTCTTTCTTTTTAATACTCCATTTTGCTGAGGAGTTCTGGGAGCAGAGAAATTATGGCGAATTCCATTCTTTTTACAAAACATTTTCAATTTTTCATTTTCAAATTCTCCACCATGATCACTCCTAATTCTAGCAATAGAAATTCCTTTTTCATTTTGTAACTATTTGGATAAACTTTTAAAGCATTTAAAAGACTCATTTTATGAGATAAAAACAATGTCCAACAAAATCTAGTAGAGACGTCAACAATTACAAGACCATACTTCTTTCCACCAAGACTTACTGTTCTAGTTGGTCCAAACAAATTTATATGTAATAGCTCTAGAGGCCTAGACGAAGTTACAATATTCTTGGACATAAAAGATGTTTTATCTTGTTTTCCTTTCTGACAATTATCACAAAAAAAACTTTGTTAAAACTTATCTTTGGTAAACCTCTTACCAAATCATGTCTAACTAATTTGGAAATGTGTTTAAAACTAACATGACCTAACTTTTGTGCCAAATCAGTTTTTCATCCTCTTTTGATGTAAGACATGAAATATTTTGACTTTTCAAATCGTCTAAGTTAACTTTATAGAGATTGTTTCATTTCTTGGCAGAAAAGAATATGGACCCATCCTTGTTTTTAACTAAACAAGAATTTTGATTAAGGATACTTCAAAACTAGAATCATATAATTGACTTATACTGATTAGATTATGGTTTAAACCATCAACTAGCAGAACATTATCAATAGACGAAAACGAATCTTTACTAATTTTGTTGATCTTTGCCAATTTTGTCGATCCTAATTATTTTGCCCTGCTGATTGTCTCTAAAATTTACTGATCCTCTTAGCTTATGTTGGAGGTCTAAGAATATAGACCTTCTGCCCTTTCATGTGTCACGAGCTGCCATTGTCTAAGTACTATTGATGGTGGTTGCTTTTTCCATATAGGGAAATCTGTAGTATATAATACATCCTTCTTAGGTACCCATATTTTCTTGGGTCCTTTGGGGCTAGTCTTATAATTATTCTTAGAATAATAATAAGAATACAGTTTCTTTTTCTTTCTATTAGTAAAAAAATCCTATTATAAAGAACATTACTATTATGAATAGTATTTCTACCAAAAAAGCCTAAACCACTTTTATCATCTGGATGCCTATAACTTCCAATCATATTATTCATCCTTTTTGTGCTTTTTGTAAATTTTGATAAATTTTCTGAAAGAATATTAATCCTTTGTTTTAACTAATTAATCTCCTCTGATCTATCTACAGTTACTTTCTTTTTCATATCGTCTACTTGTTTCTTAAGGCAATCGTTTTCTTCTTCTAAGAGTTTTGTTTTCTTAGAATTTTCAACAAATTTCTTTATAGTAATCTATATTGTTTTAGAATAGCATATGAATCTTCTAACAATTATAAATAGACATGTTGAAGATTATTAAAGTCAGAGATTACCTTATCATTGACTTCACCTTCAGCTACCAAGCATATATTTGCTTGTTCTGATGATTTTGTGTTGGATTCAGATTCAGACGAATCCAGATCTTCCCATGTTTCCATCATGCCTTTTTCATTTCTTTGACTCTTCTTTTGCTTTCTTTTGAGCAAGGGGCATTTAGGTTTATTACACTCATAGAAGATGATAGAGCTTTTCTCATTCTTCGAATCTTCTTTGATAATCTTTTTGAAAGAGGAGTCTTTATTTCCCTTTGTTTTCTTTTTCCACATCCTTCCAATTTTTCTTGAAATGAAGGATAGTTCATCTTCATCTTCACTTGAATCTTGATCAGATTCACTGGCATCATCATTCTTGATTTCTTCAATCTTTAATGCTTTTAAAGACGTTCTATTTTTTTGCATTTTCTGATTCTTCTGACCAGCCTTCAATGCAATAGATTTATCCCAACTTCTACATCAAGCTCTACTTCATGGATTTTCAGTGAACCAAGCAATTCATCTATCTTTAGCTTGCTTAAATCCTTGGCCTCTTGTATTGCTATTACTTTGGGTCTCCATCATTTTGGAAGACCTCTGAGGATTTTTCTGACATAATCTTAGCTATCGTAGATTCTCCCTAGAGCTTTAAGTTCATTAATAATTATTTGGAATTCTCCAAACATTTGATCAATTGACTCATCATCTTGCTTCTTGAACAACTCATACTGATGACAAGAATACCAATCTTGGGTTCTTTTACGTAGTTTGTGCCATTATGTCAAACGGCTAATGTGTCCCACATTTCCTTTACAGATTCGCATCCATGAACCTTATCATATTCACTTCTTCTTAGAGCACAACTTAAGAAGAACTTGGCCTTCGAATTTAATTGAACACGAGCTTTCTAATCAGCTGACCATTGGTCACGAGAGATGCTTTTCCCTTCAAAATTTGTTGGAATATGTAGATAGTTTTCAATGATATCCTAAAGATCAATGTGAGTGGAATCTATGAAGAGTCGCATCCTGTTTTTCCAACAATGATAATCTTCAACATTGAATGCAGGAGGTTTTGAGATGGAGGCACCTTCAACTATAAAAACATGTGCTTCAGCCATGGATCTTTGTCCTCACTTTGTAATAGTGTTTCTTGGAAACTTACGCTCTGATGCCAACTGAAGTAAATCACTTGTTAATATAGGAATCACATATAATATGTAAAATACACAAGAAGGGGGGTTAAATTGCGTTAAATCGTCTAAGATAGTAATCTTTAGAATCTTTTTGATTTTCTTGAAAAACTCAGACAATTGCAAAACAACACACTTAATTTGTTTAAGTAATGAAGCAGCGAAAATAGTATCTATTCTTCTAACAACAAGAAATTAAAGAGATAAGGGTTAGAGAATATGACACTGCAATTTATACCGATTCACCCTTAACCTTTGGGCTATGTCTAGTCCTCAAAGTTTATTTGAGATTTCACTATCTCTTGCAACTTTACAAGTATTCTTTCTACTCTTTTAGAGCCTCTTCAGGTCTCTTTCATAAAGTATTCTTTATCTGCTATTTTAGCCTCTTTAAGCTTTAGCCTTCCTTTCACTTGAAAAGGTATTGTTTGAGCTTTCTACCCTTACGTTACAGGTGTTCTTGATCTCTCTTCTTCCTTCTTTTCACTCAGGATATCTTTTCATTTGATCAAAGAATTATTTCATGTGAGTAAAAATAAGTAAAAAGTTATTTTGTCTACGCCTACACTTGATATTCATAGTCTAATTCTCCAATGGTCTTCTTGAGAAAACTGCTTGTTGAATCTTCAGAGATCTGTTATTAGTTGAGTCCTGTAACTAACTCCAACTGACTAACTAACTAATGTTGTAGATTATTCTTCAATTATATCATCTTGATTTGATTTGTATGCTTCGTTTTATGTCTTCGCTTTGCCTTATGACTTCGTTTCGTCTTATGTCTTCGCTTTGTCTTATGAAGTCATCTGGGACATGTGTCTTCGTTTTAGACACTTCCTCTGGTCCTTCTTATACTTTGTCTTAGTTAGCTCTTGAATATCGTCTTGATTTGATGATTTGTGCTACTTACATTTATCTGCGCACTTAATAAAACCCATTAAAATAGTTCACACACTTCTTTTATTTTTATTATTTATCTATCATCAAAATCAATAGAAGAAGTGAAGTCTTCTTGACTTAACATCAACCACTTCCATATATAGCTTCCCAATGAAACAAACCTTCAATCCATCCCCATTTGGTTTTAACCAAATCCTCAAATATCAGACCCTCTGACATTAACTTTTTCCCTATCCTTCTTCCTAGTACTATCTATAACATTTCGACTGAGAGGAATAATCAAACATTCAAAGATGAAGTCAACGATGTAGGGAGCTTATACTCTAAAGTAATCTTCTAAGTTATGGAGCATCTTATCTCAAACACCGTAAGGAGGTAATTGATGAAGTTCTTATTCACTAATAAGTTTCTCTGTAGGTTTGATATTTCAAGAATTCCAAATGGAGGTCCATCACTTCTTAGGTTTCTAAATCAAAAGAGAAGATAGGTTCAGAAAAAAAGATTTCCAATAAGAAAAATATGGAGTTAATAGGTTAAGGACTTTCTCGAAACAGATAAGAGGATTTCTAGGAAGAGCTCAGAAGCTTTACAGTAGCAATCCATCTCCAACGATTGATTTAGATTGTAATTAATTGTTGGTTAATTAATAGTGCTATAAATTAATTCTAGGATAGGTTGAATTACTGGTTAGATGAGTTAGCTGAATAAGGTCTCTTTGGTAGGGAGGCTATTTTTGTCTCAGTTTTTATGTTATTGTAGGGAAGTGATGTAGCTTTCTTATGTATTTACCTTTGTTTCATTTTGGTAGGTAAGAGATTGCTACTCAACTAGTCTCCAATGATGTATATAATTTTTCAATTTTGTATAAAATCTTCTGATTTACTAAAAAACACAATGAAAAAGGCTAAGGCTCAACTTGGTTATTCCTAAAAGTCAATTTTTGGGTGGTATTTTTCAACAAGAATTAGGCTTAAACTAGTTGATTAATCTAAGTTCCTTCATCATGTCAATGCTTATAATTTTCACAAATACGATCTTAACATGCATAATAAAGCAAGTAAAATTATTTTAATATTTAGTGATAACGCACATGATATGTGGTTAATTGCTTATATATTTTTTCCTTAACATTTGTGATTAATGCTATGAAATGCTTAGGACATACAATTTTGTTCATATTTGGTTTTAGGTTCAATTTAAATGTGAAAGAGCTAAAGTGAGTCAAAAGCACAATATTTGAACCTATTTTTGACATTCACACTCCGTTGTCCTTATAAACTAAGAAGGAGAAGGATTAAAGCAACAGGGGACCCAAAAAAATGCAAAAACATGAAGGGGATATGGTGTATGGCCTCTCACGACCATAACTTAAAATGACATGGCCATGATTAGCATCTCACATCCATAAAAATTTTTCCATGGACGTCCTCTATCTCATTTTGTATGCCTCTTGCCCATGAGACTTAACTAAGGCTTTCACAACCATGAGCAACATAGCCACACTCATGACTTTAACACCTAGCAACCAAACCCTAGTTTTTAATATAAATAGACGTGATGTGATGAAAAAAACTAATGAGTCATTAGGGAAATAAGAGGGGTGACAAAAGCTTGCATTTTTGGAGACTCATAAAGGTCATGGAGTTTAAATCCTCCTTGTTCTGGTTCACAAGGGATATTGAAGACGAATCACATTTTGGGCATCTCTTTATATGTATTGTATTTTTTCTCTCTTAGGAATAAATATGTTATTCTATGTTTATTGTTTAGGTATTTTTTTTAAGGATGATCTTAATGTGCTCATTGTATTGTTTGATTACAAACCCATTGCTATCAATATAATTTGTAATTGTTATATTGAGATTTGTTTGTGACGACTAATGATATCGAATCATTAGGGATACAAGCTATGATTGTTTTGTTTCTAATTGGTTTCGATTCATTAGGAATAACGTAACCTAGGTTAAATGACCTGAGTATATATGATTTTTACCTTAATTAAAATGTTTTCCTAACTTGTAATGTAGTTGTCAAGTTAAATTTGGAGAGCATATTCTAGTTTGTTCATTAGCTAGGTTTAACTAATGAGCTTCTCTTAAACAAACACAACCAAAGGCAAAACTAAAGTTAATAGAGGTTATCGTTAACCTATGATTAATAATTTCTAGGAGAGGTATGAGAACAACAATTTAATGAAGTATGTTTAATTATGTTTAGGCTAGGATTAAACCAATGACAATGTCCCTAACATAATCATCATTTTTATTGTTTTCTTTAATTTGCTTTTGTTAATTTAGTTTTAATTTCTTTTTTAATTGAAATCAAATCAAATCCCCCTTATAACCTAAACAACGATTATTTTCATTTTATAAACTTTACACAGTTTCTCTCTGGGATCAACTTAGACTTACCACTAGCTATAGTTTTAGTTTTATTTACTTTGTGTAGCATTATGACATTCTACATTAATTTTGCGCCATTTGCAAGGAGTGCAGTGATTTAGTTTTTGTTTATGTCTTTAATTGGTGTTTTGTACGCTTATGATTAGTTTATTTTTAGCCATTTCATGATCATTTCACTTATTGTTTAGTGTCTGTGTATTAAAAAAATTTTATAGACAGAAGTAATTTTTTCTATAACTTATATTCCCAATCTTATAACCAAGTTTGGAGTGATCATATGAACTTTAGTTATGGATAAGATAAACAACAAAATTTCTTCCATGATAGTTCGTAGGAAAACAACAATCTCATATAGACCAGAAGCTTATTATTATGACTCAGGTCCATCTCTGGAAGAATTACTAACTATTATGGTTGCTAATAATATTTAAATTCAATAGAATAATTTACAAATTCAACAGAATACACTACAATTCTAGTAGGATGGAAGATAATTTTGGCAGGATACAAGGTTTAGTGTTCAAGATTTTGAGAGCTAAAAAAAATCAAGTACATCTTTAGGAGAAATGGTTAATGTTATGACTACTAATACTTTTCATTTTCAATAAGGTGTACAGTAGTTCCAGCAGGAAGTGATGCGAAGTAGGTCAGATAATGGAAGCTTTCAACCACCTAGAATCATAAAGTGAAGAAATTCAATCATCTCAACCCAACATACACCAAAGGGACATTAGTGCGAAGACTTTATAGAGTGAAGAAGAGCTTAAGAATCTTGAGAGAAATACTAAAGAAATTTTAGCTTTAAGCTTGAAGGTGGGTACTAAGTCCATAATTATTATTAAAACTAACTCTTCACCTTTACATATTAGGTTGGAGGAATTAGACAAGGAAGAAAAGAGTGAAGATACATTCGAGATATTCTAAGAGTGCAGTGACTCAGTTGAGATTGAGATTCTGAAGAAAGGGAAGACATTGAATATCAAAGGTTATCAACTAAGGCCTTATCCTGAAGAACCTCAAGTGAAGGAGGCTCAAACTGTCACACCTAAATGTCATTATTTTGTCACATCATAAGAAAAAAAAGAGTCAATCTAGAGACAATAAACAAAGGCGCTTCATAGGAGGCAACCCAAGGGAAGTTTATTTCTTTTTCTTTACATTTTCTCATTCCTTTGTTATATGCATATGTGTTTTTAAATTGGTTTGTTTCTTACCTGTTATTCTTTCTATGTCTATATAGTCATAATTAGATTGTGAACTGACTAAAAAAAAATTTGTTGAAACTTTAGCATATACTTTTTCTCTTGTGATTGGTTAATGTGCAGTATCCTTAGACGAATAGAAACCAGTGGTTGACAGAAGCCAGTGAGATTTTGAGCCTTATTAAATTGACACATCCATATCGATCTTTATAAGTGTTTAATTCTTGATACATTTAACCATTTACACTTAGCAATTAATGGTACGAAAATGCTTAAGAAACTTACTTTAATTCATTTATGATTTTAGGTACAATTTGGAAGAAAAGAAATTAAAGTGAGTCGAAAGCACTATATTCGGGTCATTTTCTAAAGATTAATTTTCACTTGTCTTCAAGGAGCAAAAAGAAGAAAATTAAATAACAAGAAGAAAAAATCAAAATGCTTACTAAAAAATGAAGAAAAAATTAAAAATCAATAGCATTTGAAGAAGTAAACGATAGCACATGAAGCTAGCAACTAAATGGTGGCATCCAATGAGCAACTGATAACAAAACATGGTTAGAAAAGTTGCATTTGCATTGAATATGCATTCAATGAAATGCATATGCTGCGTTTTGCATTGAACATAAGGATATGCATTTATGCTGCCTTTAATGCTCAGGTCTTGAAGAAAAGGAGGATGAACAGTAGCGGTGGACAAAAAACTATGAAATAAAATTGTCAAATCAAAGCACTATAGTGAAAGGAGGAGAGAGGAGAGAGGCAGCAGAAAAACAAAAAGAGGAGTGGCATAAGTAGAAGAAACAAGAGTGAACAGCGGTAGAGAGAAGAAAGAAAGGAGGATGTGAATAGTAGCTTGGACATTAAAATTAAGTTGTCAAATTAGTGAATAATATAGAGTAGGAAGCTTACGAAACTACTGAATAACCCAAGGGGATTTCGGTTAGGGATTCTTTTAATAAGGCTGAAGCATTTATTTGAGAGATTCATAGATGGCTAGAAGTCCTGACACCAGTTCGGAGGCAACATCAATGCCAATGACCTAGGTTAAGTATTTTTTTTACTATTTTTTTGTTTCTTTCTCTTACTAGAATTATCTTGTATGAATTGATTGGGTATTTAAATGATGATGATTTTAAGTGTCTATCGAATCATTTTTCATGAAAACCCATTGCTAGAATCGAATACATACATAATCATTGTATTTCTGATTTATGTGTAGCAACTAGTGGTTCCGAATCATTAGAGATAACATAACATAGGTTAAATAATCTGAGCTTATGTGATTAATTCCTAGATTGGTCTGTTTTTCTGATTCATAATGCAATTTTTTGTATAAACTTAGAGTGCTTATTCTAGGTTTCTCTATAGCTAGGATTAATTAACAAGTGCTTTGTGATTAACTAGTATCTAAGTAAAAATTGACATTAACGGAGCTTATTATTAATCTACGACCAATAATTATTAAGAGAGATTAAAAAAACAACAAATCAATGAATTATGCTTAATTAGGGTATCGGCCGAGATTGAACCAAAGAACCGGATCCCTACTGAATTCCCCACTTTTATTAATTTTTGTATATTTTCTTTAATTTTTTATTAGTCCAACTTCATTTCATTCTTTTATTTCAAAATCTAAAACCCCTCATTACCTAAAAATCAATTAATTTCATTTCATAGGCTAACCAAACACTCCCTGTGGGATTGATCTAGACTCATCACCGCTATAGTAATAACATAGTCATTTTATTTTGACTAGCATTACGACGAGACAGTCAATTTTGATGCTATTGCTAGGGACTATAATGTTTAGTTTCCATTATCAATTTTAATTGGTGTTTTGTATATATTTGTTCGTGATTGATTTCTTTTCAATTATTTTATGATCTTTTCTTTATTTTATTTCATGTTTGTGCTTTATAAAAATTTTAAAAAAATCAATATGGTTGGAAGTAATTTTTTCTTTAATTTATTTTCTCAATCCTATAACAATGTTTGGACTGATCAACCTAACTTTTGTTATGGATGGGATAATTAGTTGAATTACATCTAAGATAGTTTGTAGGAAGCATAGCAATTCTTGTACACACTAAAAGCTTCCTATCAAGACTCAGGTACATCCTTGGAAAAATTAGTTAATGTGTATGTTGCTAACACTTTATAATTCCAGTAGGAAAAAATTTATAGAATGCAGAACATAACAAGCCATGTGGATCAATTGATGGAAGTTATCAACTGCCTAGCATCACAAAGTAAAGAGATGCAACCATATCAACCTGAGGAGTACCAAATGGATATTAGCACAGAAACCTTACAGAATGAAGAGGAGCTTGAGCATCTTGAGTGTAGAACTCAAGGAATTGCTTGTAAAGAAGAAGAAGAAGAAGAAGTGGAGAAGGAGCTCGAAGGTAAGTACTAAGTCTAGGATTATTTTTGAAACTACTGAGTCTAGGATTATTTTTGAAACTAACTCTTTACCTTTACATGGCAGCTTGAAGGAATTAAATGAGGATAAAAAAGGTGAAAAGATGTTTGAAATATTTCCCAAGTGTATGGACTCGACTGAGATTGAAAGTCTGACGATAGAGAAGAAGTTAAATGGGAATGATTACCAACTAAGACCCTATCTTGATGAACCTCACGTTAAAGAACCATATGTGTCACCTGAAGATCACAATTTTATCACGTCAGGGGAAGAAGGAGCCGAGCCAATGACTCTAAATCAAGGCGCTTCTTAGGAGGCAACCCAAGGGAAGTAAATTTCTTTTCTTTACATTTTCGCATTTATTTTTTATGCATGCATGTTTCTTTTTTGGTTTATTTTTGCTTGTTTTTAAGTTTTCAATCAAAATGAGAGAAACAATAAAACAAACAAAGACATATTTACTCATTTTCTATTGCTTCTAGGATTATTTGATCACATGTAGAGAATGAATTGGCTAGAGAATTTCATAGCAACTTTGGCATGTACTTTTGCTCATATGATTGGTTATGTGCATTATCTTTAAAAGACTAGTGACTAGTGGTAAACAAAACTAGTGAGATTTTCAGCCTTATTTAACTGATACACTTATATCAGTCTCATTGTCTTTTGATAATGTGTGACCTTTATAACATGTACACCCCAATTTTGCATTGAATTTCTATTCAAGACCACATTTTTATCACATGCATTAATATGGATATGATTAGGCATTCTTTGTTTTTCATAAACTACATTAGCCAAATAACCTACCCTATTGACATGATTTTTCCCTTGTTAACCCCCTTTGAGCTTTATACTTTTTCTTTGTGTACTAACCACATTATATGCTTTATACTCAACCAAATGTCCTACCCAAGCCAGAAAGCTAGTGGAACATTTGTGATTATTGTGTTTGTAGGTGTACAAAATTCTAAGTGTGGGGGTGTACATATGTGAGGGTTGGTTAATATTGGGATGTTATTTTATGTTTTATCATTGAAAGTCCCATGTTAATGTAGTTATTTTAATGTTTAAAAAAGGAAAGAAAGAAAAAGAGAAAAGAGAAAAGCAACAAAAAAGAAAAGAAAAGGAAAAAAAGAATAAGAAAATAAAAACGAATAAAAATTATTTTTGAATAAATCTATCTAGGAGCATGTGCATATTTGTTGAGAAGTTGTTTATAATTAATTCATTCTCCTAAATTTGTGATGAATGGGTTATCTGAATATATTAGATATGAGTTAGATCTTGTCTTGGAATGTTCACTCTATTGGTTTTAATGTAATGTTGGTATAAATTGTATGAGTGATTCTTTAAGATTGATATATGCTTCATGTGGTTTGTGTGCAAGAGTTGAATGGGGATGTGAAATATAAATGTTGCGTCTGTCATAACTGACAATACTTAGTTTTTTATGAGCTTTGTTTTGTTTCACAAGCATAATGACTTTTAAGATACTTAACCCAAATACATCTCACCTTACCTTTGCCCCCATTACAACCTTGAAAAGTCCTTTGATTCATGATTTTGCATGTGAATTATAGTGGTGGAGAAATGAAATGATATGCAAGGTTATGGATTGTCATGATCATGAATGGTGTTGATTGTACCTATAGATATATTTTAGTTAAACACATTTTTCGAGTCTATCATTAGTTTGCCCAGTTTTTAAAGGTATTAAATGTTTATTGACCATGTGTAAAAGCTTGGAATATTGATTTCTTGCTATGATTTTTTGAAAGTCATTCATCTTTGTTTATGATTAGGTATTCTGCCAAAAGCTAAGTGTGGGGAAAATTTATAAGTGTTTAATTGTTGATACATTTAATCATTTACACTTAGGCCTTGTTTGGTTGGCATAGATTCTTACTTGGGAATGCAATCTTTTTCCTAAAATTTATATTATTATGTTTGGTTCTTTTTTTTAGTAGTTAGGAAAGTAAAACTTTCCTAATCTAGGGAAAGTAGTAGCACTTTACATGAATTTTAAATCCCACCAACACCCCTTGGTATTTTGAATAGTTTCCTTAGGATTTTAATCTAAAAAATACACTAGCCAATTCAACAATTCTTTCTCTCTCAACTCTACGACAACTCTTTTATAATAATAAAGAATTTAATAATAATAACATCAACAACAACAACAAAAACAACAACAACAACAACAACAACAACAACAACAACAACAACAACAACAACAATAATAATA